>CABHPQ010000252.1:0-50102 GCA_902168405.1 Peromyscus aztecus
GGCTGGTGCTGAGAGCTGTTGAGACCCACTGCCTACAGATACATTCCTATCATGGAAGACTGGCTGGGGCTAAGACATGAATGGTCTGACTGGAAGATATCCCCAGTCAGACCCAGAAGTCATTGACTGCAGAGGAATAAGCCCCTGGCCTTTCTCCAGGGTGACCCTGAGTTCTCAAGATCTTGGGATACTGACTACTGGCCCAAAGCAGTCCATCTCTAGCATCTTTAGGTGCAGATTCTCCGGGTAGGAAATCTCAGGGCATCTCACCGACAGGACACTGAGGGCGGGAAGGTGTTGGCCACTGTGGTAGTTGTGGTTCTAGTCACAGTGATCAAACATCCGGCAGAAGGAACTTGGGAAAGGAAGGTGGGTTTTGGCTCACGGTTTAAGGGTACACTTTGTAGCAGTGAGGAAGTCACAGGGACCATGTGAGAAGATTGGTCACATTGCATCTGCAGTCAGGAAACTACTGGTGTTCACCTCACATTCTTCATTTTATTCAATCCCCAGCCCCAGCCCAAGGGATGCTGCTGTTCACATTTAGGGGGCCTTTGTTCCCCAGTTTAACCTTTCTGGAAACACCCTCACAGATACACCCAAAGGCATGCTTCCATGGTAATTATAAACCTTCTTAAGTTGTTAGTAAAGATTCATCACAGCCCCAAATGCTTTGAAGAGTCAGCAGGGCTCTGGCTTTTGGTAACCATGAAAACGACCTTGCACATCTTCCATGGGCAGCCTGACTGACTGACAGCCCAGATGCTGCACTCAGAAGCCACCTCTGGGCTGGCTCTGAGGACGGCCCCCTCCTTGGCTCACTCCAGCTTCTGACTAACTAGGGTAAGGTGGGATGCTGAGGCAGAGCCACTCCGGTGAAATGGGGAGCGGAGGGGGTCACTGCAGCCGCCTCGAGTTTCTCTGCTGGCCTTACCCCACTATTGGTTGTCAAAGTGTCCTTGTACTGACCTTGCCACTTGCTTTCAGGTGCCAAGGTGGCATTGTGAACCAGGAGAGTCTCACAGCCCAGTCCCTTCCACCTTTTCCACATATTCACACCGATTTCTCTTCTCTTTCGTGTTCTTGTTTTTTGTTTTTTCTTTCCTCAAAGGACCTAGACTGACCCAGACTTTACTCTCCAGCCTCCGGATCAGGTGAGAAACCTCACCAGAGGACACTACCCAAAGTGTGTTATTATTTATTGCAGTTGTAGTTGGATTGACTTGGGACCTGCCTTGGCAGTAAGAAATACAAAGGCCTCCAGGCCTGAGTGAGCCTGAGTCTCTGTAGTTTAGAGACAGGTTGGGGTTGAGTTCAAAGGGTGGAGGGAGACAGATCAACAAGAACTTTGTGACTATTTTGGGATGTAATTCTCAGCATAAAACACACTAGAGTCTTCTACAGGCCAGCACTGAGCCCTCATAAGATTTCCTGTTGCCCTTGCTTTTCCTGTCCATCAGAGGCAGGGCCTGTTCCTCACTGACTTTCCGAGGCTGCAATGTCAGACCCAGTTAGCTTCTTCCTTAGCCCCTCTGGTGCCATCTTCTGCACTGCCCAACTCTAACAAAGGAGGGATAAAGTCTGATGGCCAACAAGCCCAGAGTTCACGACCTTACTTGAAGTGGTGGTTTGAATGAGAATGGCCCCTATAGGCACACATATTTGAATCCTTTGTCCCTGGTTGGTGGAACTGTTTGGGAAGGATTAGGAGGTGTGGCCTTGTTGGAGGAGGTGTGTCACTGGGGATGTGCTTTGAGGTTTCAAAAAGCCCATGCCATCATCAGTTAGCTCTCCCTGCCTCATGGTTCTGGAACAGTTACGATTGCAGCGTCATGCCCACCTGCCTATTGCCATGCTTTCTGCCATGGTGGCCCTGTATTCTAACCCTCTGAAACAGTAAGCCCCCAGAATAAACACTTTTTTAAATAAGTTGCCTTGGTCATGGTGTCTTATCATAGCAATAGAAGAGTAACTAAGGCACTTGATCATTGACTAGATCTGGAACCTTGGCCATATAATTAACCTTGTGAAGCCTTGGTGTCTTAACATGCATACAGGTAACATCTGTAGCCATGGATGGAATGCCTATTGTGTTCTGGAAACCTTCTTGAGTGCCTGAAGTGTATTATGAGAGCCAGGAGCATAAAGTAGTTACTGTTACAGTTTTCTGTCTTACAAACAGATCAGGCCCAGTGAAGTTAAGATACTTGTCTCAAGTAGACATGGATGGTCTTGCTTCCTAGTGTCTCTAATTCTTTGCCCTGGTGCTCCTCTTGAGCTTCTAGGAGGGCTGTGGAGAGCCAGCCAGTGCTGGATGCAAAGTTTCAGCCCTGCAAAGTTCAGCACATTGGCTCCAGAGCCCTCTAGAAGCGTGTGTGTGTGTGTGTGTGTGTGTGTGTGTGTGTGTGTGTGTGTTTGTGTGCCATCATTTTATTGGCTCTTTTGTTAGGCATGTATTTGTCTCAGAACTCTTTGAACCAAGCAGTGTGCTGAGAATATCAGGGAATAGAATGGGCTTGTCCTCATAGTCCAGAGTGGAAGACAGACATTAAATGGATGATTATCCATGATTAATTATAGTCAGGGTCTGTGCTCTAAAAAGGGAAGCCAGGGCACTGTGAGAAAATAGAACATGGGACACAGAGACAAAGCCTAGGGTGGAGGTGTGACGCTGACATTTGGCTCCTGCCAGCCTCCATGAGAGCTGCGTCTCAGGGGGGCACACAGTCCCATCTGCAGGTAGAGTGCAGTCTGATCTTGCCATCTGGTGAAGATCTAAGTTGTGCCTTCCAGGGGATTCTGGTCTGATGGGAGGCCACTTTTGCTTCTGTCCTCAGAGGGTGTCAATCTGATGGAGAGACGCTACTGAAGTTCCCTGCTTATGTGACAGAGAGGACATCTGCAGGGGACTGATTCAGAGAGAGAAGCTGAAGTCAGTGAGCAGGCCATCAGACAAAGCCACATCAGAGGCCACAACAGCTTAGAAGGTTAGCTAGGGCTGGCATTTAGGAGGCCGTATGCAGATGTGGGCTGAGGGTCCCCATGCAGAGTCAGAGCTCAGCCATCTGATGGAGGGGAGGAAATGGGCAGAGGAGAAAGCGATGGAGATTACCAGGGTTGGCAGGATGGCTCAGTCATGAGAACGATTGCCTTACAAACATGGAGACCTAAGTTAAGATCCCCTAGAAGCCACTTAAAAAGCTGGAGGCGGCAGCACAGACCTTAAATCCCAGAGATGGTGAGATGGGAGGTGGAGACAGGTGGATCAGGTGGATCCCTGCAGTTCCAGGTCAGCGAGAGACCCTTTCTCAAACGAAAGGTATAATGTACCTGAAGACTCACGTCCGGGTGTCCTCTGACCTCCACCCACGTGCTCCTGCACCCTCAAGAGTACACAAACACACACACACACACACACACACACACACACACACACACACACACAAAGTGTCCAGGTCCAGCATTTGGCCCAGGATTTGTGGTAAATAAATGATAAATAAACGACTATTATTATTCTGAGTGAGCCAGCATCCAGCTGCCATTAAATAATACAAGAACCGTGCGTGCGTGTGCTGTTGACTCTCCTGACCACTCCATCAGCAGAGCTCTGTTGCAGGAGCTTCTCAGCAGATTTATCTCCATCTCTACCTGGCTCTGAGACTCGGAAATTAAAGTGAAACCAAGGAGGAGTCCCTGAGGCTGTGGTGATGCGACCTGCGTGGGAATGGGAACTTATCAGGGCTATTCAGAGAGAGAGCCAAGGCCGCTTCAGCACAAGCTGTACAGAGGAGAGGCTTTTTCAAAAAAGAGAAGTTGGGGGAAATTTTCTAATGAATCCTATCCAACCATAAAATCATGTAGAAAATGAGAATCCTATCTGACAATAAAATAAAAGTGAAACAAATTACTAGGTTCTCATATTTGTAGGAGAAATTAATTTCATGTTTAGAATACTAATTGATCCAGGAAAGATCTGATACCATGTGCGATTGTAGCGTGATCTGGCGAGTTCAAAGGGACTGCCGAGGGCTGGGAATGGGGACCACTGTGTGGATGGGTTATAAGCCACATCCCACTTCCCTCCAGTGCCCACAGCTCCTGTGTCTAACGTTGCTCGCCACCGTAGCTTTGAATAGCTCCCCATGTTCTTCACAGCCCTTACATACCTAGGCATCGCATTGGGACACCCTTTGTCAAATGTGAGGCATCTCAGGACAAGGCCGTGAGTGTTTACACCGAGACTCCCCAAGGACAGTCCTTGTCCCCCTCAGACTGAAACTCCAGGTCCAGGAGAATAAGGCTGTGTCTCCTCCCTGAGCTTTGGAACCCTGAGAGCAGAAAATCTTGAAGAAATCAATAGCCTTCCCATCAAAATGAGCAACTGACAACTCACGCTCCAGAGACTCTGCTTGGCTCCTCAGCCGTACGGAGGTAAGAAGCACGGGGTGTGGATGTGACATGGGTAAGCACTCTGTTTTGCAAATCAGGATGTGAAGAACGTGGTATTTCCCTCTTGTGTCATCCAGTTTTAATACCTCACGCTAGAAAATGTGTTTGTCCCCAGCATTCTGCAAGTATTTGAGTTAGCAGATTGCCTATGGGTGGTAAAGTGACCCAGCCTGTCCCCTGCTTCTGAAGCTCCTTGGTGACTCCACCTAACTGGAGAGTTGATTGTTTAAAAGGTGGCGCTTGTCCCGCTCTCCCAAAGTGACATCTTCCATTGATCTGTTTTTCGTGAACTGATGGTCTCCATCAGTTCTTTCTCCTAATCTTTTACCTTCCAGTGACAGCAGGTGTTCTTCTCAAGATGATTTTATTTTATTTTTAATTGCATGTGTGGTATATGTGGCGTGTGTGTGTGTGTGTGTGTGTGTGTGTGTGTGTGTGACCATGAGTGCAGTTGTCCACAGAGGTCAAAGAGTGCATTGGATCTCCTGGAGCTGGAGATCCAATAAGTCAAGTTTATGAGCCATATGACTTGTGTGCTAGGACCTGAACATGGGTCCTTGGCAAGAGCAGTTCTTCTGCTGAGTTGTCTTTGCAGCCCCATGGGAAGTGTTCTTTTGCCCATTTGATGGGTGAGGCGAACAAGGCTCTGTGAGCCCTCACTGCAGCTAAGAGTGTAAAATTGGAATTTAACTGAGGTTAGTTGACCTCTTCCCTCCCCACTGTATGTCCGGAGCTCAGAATCATTAGTAAAGCTGACCTCTTCCTACTCCACAAACCCCAAATTCAGTCATGATTTTCAAAAGAACACACACACACACACACACACACACACACACACACACACGGGGTCAGAGGACTGAAGATTTGGTTCACACACTGACACACTCCTCACATATAGTTAGAAGTTGATGGATAAATGAGGAAAAGGGTGAGGGTTAGGAAGATGTTTCAGCACAAAGACTCCCAAACTCATGTTAAAAAGCTAGGCACACTCTCTGGCACGCAGGTGTATATGCAGACAGAGCACTCATACCTAAAAAATAAATAAATAAAACTTCAAAGAAAAGTAGAAATCTTTAAAAAAAAAAAAAAACCATCTGGGCACAGTGATATGCACCTGTAATCCCAACACTGGGACGTTGAGGCAGGAAGACCCTGGAGTTTGCTGGCTTGCCAGTATAGCCGAATCAGTTAGTTCCAAATTCAGAGAGAGATCCTGCCTCAAAAAGTAAGGTAACTGAGAAAGACACATGATGGAGAACTCTGGCCTTCACACGCACACGTGTTTACAGAATATGCACATGCATGTACACAGAGATGAATGAATGAATGCACGCATTCAAGACTCAGTCCCCAGAGCAGGCCCCACCCAGGCCTGACTTCACCTCCCATCCTGCATCAGTTGCCCATGCCAACCTGATCATCTGGAAGGCAGCAGCCTCCCTGTCTGCTGCTCATGTGAGCCCCTAAAAGCTATCCAGTGGCGATTTCACTCAGCGCCCCTCACCCCCCCCCACTCACACTATATGGAGTTTCCATTTCTTCCCATTTCCCCACCTTTGTCTAGAATGAGTGTTTCCTGCCACAGCACGTTGCTCCCACCATCCCTCCTTCTCTAAACCCTACCATTTCCTAATTTTGATGGGGAGTTCTCAGAAAGAAGAGTGCCCACCTCCTGCTTCCACTTGGGGGTCTAGAAGGAAGGTGCCCGGGCAGGTGCAGTTGCCCGGCACTCTGGACAGCGAACTGAGGCTTTGGCGGGCTGTGGCACCCTTACCGTCCATTAGTGTGTTAATGTCTCCTATGCGGTGTGCGCACCTTCGCCTCACTTTAAATAATTAACTGCTTCGGGGACCCAGCACTGGGGAAGCAGCCCGGTTTGCAGCCGCGTGTTTAACGTTTTAATTAAAACCTCTCTGATAAATGTTTACCCCTGCTTCTGATTCTCCTTGGAAGGAGAATGATAAAATAGGAGAAGGAAGAAAGGATGAGAGGAGGAAGGAGAGGAAGAAGATGGAGGAAAGGAGAGCACACAGACGGGGGGGGGGGGGGGGGGGGGGGGGGGGGGGTGATAAGGAAAGGGCCCCAGGCCCCAGCAGGCAGAGCCAGGGCCCAGGGGACAATCACCATATCTACACGACCTTCCTCCGTCTGGCCCATGAACCAGAGAAAGAGGTTCAGATCCTTCTTCACCCTTGCCCTGGGTCCAAGCCTTTCCTGGCCAGCTCGAATCTCCTTAAGTTCCCATTCTCTAGGTGGTGGTGATGCCTTTAATGCCAGAGGCAGAGGCAGAGGCAGGTGGATCTCTGAGTTTGGAGGTCAGCCTGGTTTACCAAGTGCATTCCTGGACAGCTAAGGGCTACACAGAGAAACCCTGTCTCACAAAACAACAGCAACAACAACAACAACAAGTTCCTAATCTCTATTCTGTTACTTTCCCACCTCTCCCCCACCCCCTCCCATATATCCACCTCCTTTAATGGACACCAGCAGGCCTGTCTGCAGGGCCACAGACTGGCTGAGACAGAGCCCTGGGTGTCCTTCCTTCACGAGGAGCTAAGATTCCCCGCCCGCCTCGCCCCCTGCTGAACGGCTCCTGGCCGGAAGACCTGATGAGTCCACAGATGACAAACACACACCACATGGTCACTGAAATGACCACCAGATTACTGTCAAGAGGCAGCCTGGAGAGAACGGGGTGGAGCAGGGCCAGGAAAGAGAGCAGGCGTCGGGCTGTCCTTTGTGAAGAGTCTTTAGGATTTCAGCTGTCTGCTGTGCTCAGAGCTGCTGACTGTTAATCTGAATGAGCAAGACGTGCGCACCTCTGTGTGTGTGTGTGTGTGTGTGTGTGTGTGTGTGTCCGCGTGTGTTCTGTGGCCCAGCATCACCAGCTCAGGTCTCCTCTCTCTGCTGCCACTCTGCTTTGCCAGCCTTAATTACAGCAGTTTAGGAGACACACTGAAGATTGCAGAATAAACCTATCAATATTTCACTTAAGAAAGGATTCCTGTCGGATGGTATCAGAGGCCTATAAATGAGAAATATGAGACTTGTTTTCAGGCTGCCTTTACACACACACACACACACACACACACACACACACACACACACACCTCGGATGAATTGTCACACGTGATTTCCTGTCTGTCACAGATTCTGGGAACAGCTGAGGGTTTTATTCGTCTTCAGTCAAGCTATTTGCCTAAAACACATTAAAATAAACATGAGAAAAGGGAGGCCTGCGTTCAGGGGCTTCCAGTCAGCGGGAAGCAGGAGATACCATGCTCCCTGGGTGTGCAGTAGGAGGAAGGTGCTGTGCTAGGTGACCCAGATATGAGCCATGTTCTCTAGTGGAGGCAGTTGGGGCACCCTGGACATCAAGGCACAGTAACCTTATCTGAGTGGGATCCTTGCCCCGGGATCCCTCTCATCTTCCTCATTTTGCTCTTATTCTCTGGCTGGAAAGCCTGAGGGTCTCATATCTCTCAGCTTCACCAGCCCCAGGCTGAAAATACATTACTCATCATTTTGGGTAGTATAACCAATTCAGCCTTTGTATAAGCATCTGACAGCCCTGAGTCATGGATGTGATCCTAGGGAAGTCACAACTCTAAGCCTCGGGCTCCCCACTTCTACTGGGTAGGATCTGAGCAGAGGCACGAACTCTGCAGTCACCCAGGTGGGGGCAAAGTCAGGGCTTGTTCTGGGTACCACGCCTTTGAAAGGGCGTTAGGGGGGTGTGCTGGGAACTGGGCTCAGTTGGCCAAGTGCTTGTATGCAAGCATGAGAACCTGGGTGCAAGTCCAGGCGTTCCTGCCACACGCCTGCAATCCCAGGTCTGGGGAGGCAGAGACAGGGCAATGTCTGGAGCTTGATCATCAGCTAACCTAGCCAAATTGGTGTGCCCAAGTCAGTGAGAGACCCTGTCTCAAAAGATAAGTGGGGAACACTTGAAGAAGGCACCCTATATCAACCTCTGACCTTCATATACGTGCACACACATGAACACACACACACACACACACACACACACACACACACACACACACGGCACAGGTCAATTCACTTTGTCTAGAAAGAGATGACCAGGGTGCTGAGTGCCAGGACAGCCCCAAACATGAATACACGCAAACAAAAGAGACCGGAAGCACATCGTGTGGAGTAACCGCTTCTCAGGGTCATATACAGACCATCTCCAAGCCCCTTCTTCACTGCAGAAGGAGCAGAGAAACCCCTCGTCCAAGCTTGCTTTCTATTCCTGTAATAAACACCGTGACCAAAAACTGCCTGGGGAGGAATGGGTTTGTTTCAGCACATAGTTTATAGTTCCTCGTGGAGGGAAGTCAGGGCAGGAACTCAAGGCAGAACCTGGAGGCAGGAACTGAAGCAGAGGCCATGGTGGAGCGCTGCTCACCGGCTTGCTCTTCACGGTTTGGTCAGTCTGCTTTTTTACACCGCCCAGGATGTAACACTGGCCACAGTGACCTGGGCCCTCCCACGTCGACCATCACTCAAGAAACTGCACTGAAGGCCAATCTTACGGAGGCATTTTCTCAGTCGAGGCTGCCTCTTCTCTGAGAACTCTGGCTGGTGTCAAGTTGACAAAAAAACTAACCAGGACACCCCCTGAGGGGGAGGGAAGTTATAGGAACAATTCAGATGAACACGAAGAGTGTTTCAGCCATCAGAACTGTGTGGCTGGCCAGGCAAGGCGCTGCTTCCAACCGTGGAGTCCTTGTCATTTTGGGTTCTCAAGAGCAGCCACTTGGCAGGCTGCAGAGACAACTCGGCTCTCCCACTGGGAGCCTCCGGGATGGATGTCATCAGTCTCCGGGTGCGTGTGGAGAGGCCTCCATCCGAGCATCCATCCCCTCTTCCCTCATTTCTCCTGTCATTGACACCCCGGGGAGAGGCGACTGACCCGAGTGGCAGTCTGGGGGAAGGACTTAAGGTCTACTGTAGGGGTCTCTCTGGTGACATAAAGTACATGTTTTCTGCCCCTCCCCACCACGGGATGAGAGGACATGCTGCCAGCTTTGTGTGATACTCAATAAGGTTGCTATACTGTGGCATGATGTACCCACAAGCCCACCTGACAGAAAGACCCCAGTCACAGTCATGATGTCTGCCCCATTCTGTGGATATTTCTTTTATGGGTGTATATACATGTGTGTACATGGGTGCATGTGTGTGCATGTGTGTAGAGGCCAGACACTAATTTTGGATGTCATTCCTCAGGACTCCCTGAACTTTATATATATTTATTTAATTATTTTAATATAATTTTCTTTATTCTTGAGAATTTTACATATCCATATGGTGAAATCTTATCATATCTAGTCTCCATTTCCCTCCCCCAATGCTCCCCATTTTCCCCTCAATTCCTCTCCCAACTTCATGCATTTTTTTTCTTTTATGAATAGTCCACTGATTCTAGCTAGTGTTGCCTATGTGTGCATGGACACAAGATCAAGCCAGCCAAAATTCCAGCATAGATGGGGAGGTGCTCTCCAGGCCGCACCCCTCATTGAGGGGCTACAGGCACTTGGTAACACCTGGGGGAGAGAGCATTGTTCTTTTCTGAGGGTGTTTCCTTTCGTGTGCTCAGGCTTGTTTGTTGGGAGAAAGTCTCTTTATTGACCGGGAATTTGCCAATTCAGCGAGGCTGGCTGGCCAGCAAGCTCCAGGAACCACCTACCTCCACCTTTGCCGCCACACCAGTTAAAAAGTTTGGTTGATTTTTAATTTTTTGTGCATGGGTGCTTTGCCTGCATCTGTGTGTGCATGTGCACCAGAGGCCCGACAAGGGCCCCAGGTCTCCTGGCAACGGACTATGGATGGTTGGGAACTGCCGTGTGGGTGCTGGGACCTGAACTCTGGTTCTCTGCGAGCCCCACATCTGGCTTTTCAGATGTGGGTTCTGGGATCAATCTCAGGTCCTCCTGTGTGCAAGCACTCCACTAACAGCTATCTCCCCAGCCCTGTGTGTGTATTTCTTAAGCAGCTCTGAGCTTTGCATGGGAGAAGCTTTTCTCCTTGATAGTCTGAGGTCCCAATACAATCCAGCTTCCTGAGCTTGGAACGCACAGTGGTCAATGTTTACTCGATTTCACATCTTATCTTCCTGCTGTGGTTTGAACATGAAATTTCTTCCATGGGCTCATGATTTGAATGCTTGGTCTTCAGTTGGTAGCATTCTTTACTTAAGGAGGAAGTAAAACCTTTGAAGGCGGAGCCTATCTGGAGGAAGTAGATCACTGGGGACATGCCTATGAAGGTCATGCTTGGACCCCAGGTCCCTTTCTTTTAGTTTACATTTATTATTTATTTATTTATTGTCTGTGCATGAGTGTGTGCGCCTGTGTCTGCGTGCACACACACACACACACACACACACACACACACACACACACACACGCACGCATGCACGTGCGCGCGCACATGCTATACCATGACTGTTGAAGTCAGGGGGCCACTCTTGAAGTATGTGGGATCTGAGGACTGAACTCAGGTCCTGAGACTTCATGGCAAGTGCTTTATCCATTGGGCCGTCTCCCCTGCTGACACTTTTGTCACTACCCTATGAGATGAACAGTTTCTCCTTTTCATGGACCTGCTGCCATGATTGCTGGGCTGCACCACAGGGCCAGAATCAACAGAGCCAAGGACCTCTGAGAAGTCCGTCCTTCCTTTTTGAAGCTGTTTCCCTAAATACTCAGTCAGGGTACTGTAGAAGTAATTACCACACTTTCTGTAGTTTCTCTGAGATGCTGAACAGAGTACCCCAGACCGGAGGCTTGTTCTCACAGTTCTGGAGGATGTGAAATCCACCACCAAGGCGAGGGCGGGCTTGCTTTCTGGAGAGGGTCTTGCCTTGTTTCAGGGACAGTGCTTTGACTGTCGGAGCCTCAGGAGGGAAGAGTGCTTTGTTCCCTCCTGGCAGAGAGTGGAAGCGGGAAAGGGTCAGACTCCTTCATCAAGCCTTTTTATGAAGACACCTAATCTGCCTCATGGAGGGCAGAGCCCTGTGACTCAGTGGACTCTCAGAGGCCACACCTCCCAATACTGCTGTATTTGCAATTAAGTATCAACTTGCAGTCTGGAGAGGACAAAGGCATTCAACCCACAGCTCGGCCCTTCAGCTGGCTGTCTTCTCAGGCTCCCCTGCCGTACTCTGACTTCCCTGTCATGCCTCTTTCAAGGGTCAATAAGAGTGATAGCAGGAGATTATGATATCCCCCCAACTCCCCACCCCCACCTTCTCATTTAATGACCGCTTACAGGGTTGGTAACAACCTCTCCCGTTGCCTAAGGTAACAGACATTTGCTGCTTTGGCTGACATCTGATTTCTCCATCACCTCTTTTGACTTCCCAGGAGTCCCAGCACTAACACAATCAATTTCCGGTATTCAGTCCTGTCTGTGAGAATTGTCTAGAGCAGTTTACGTTTTCCTGGTGGGATCCTGACTCACACAGAACAGTCCCCTGCAGTGAATTCATGTGGCTGATTCCCTGGATGGTATCCATCACAGAAGACACCGAACCTCTAACTCTCCAGGCTTGTCAGTCCTTAGTGGCTGAGGAGACAAAGTGGTGCAGACCATGGAGGGTGTGGTCAGGTTCTCTCATAGGAGCATTCTCTCCTGGGAGGAAAGAGGCAAGCAGGTAAGGGTTTGTGAAGAGGGACCTTTCCTCACAACAGTGCCACACAAATCCAGGCCTGCCCTGGGCACAACTGAAGCAAGGACCGTGTAATAATCTGCCATCTGGGAATGGCTTGACCTAGTTCCTGGTTCTTCTCGTTTTGGGTATTGTCTTGTTCAACTTCCCTGAAGTCTCCACTTCTTCCTTCCCTATCTTCTCCACTCCTGACTTGAACTAAAACTTGCTGAGTCAACTAGTCTAGACCAGTGGTTCTCAACTTGTGGGTCACGACCCCCTTGGGGGTTGGATGACTGTTTCACAGGGGTTGCCAGAGAGAATCAAAAAACACAAATATTCACATTACAGTTCCTAAGAGTAGCAAAATTGCAGTTATGAAATAGCAATGAAATAGTTTTATGGTTGGGGGTCACCACAACATGAGGAACTGTATTAAGGGTCACAGCATTAGGAAGGTTGAGAACCACTGGTCTAGACCATCTAGTCCAGTATTGCTGTCCTGTGGGGCAGCCTGAATTCCTGAGTTCCCGGCTTTCTCCTGTGTCCACTACGTCAGGCTGTGTCAACATTTCCCAGGTGCCTCACAGACGCCATTGCCCATCGGTGAGTACTAGAAGACATTGCTGGGGATGTAGTGGCCACCTGTGCGTCCTCTGTCTGAGCCTGGAAGCACAGTGAGCCCTGAGCTGCAGATGTGGAGGGTAAATCTCCACGGAGATCCGTCACACCTACTTCATTCCGCATCACCATGTGCCCGTGAGCAACTTTAGAAAGTTGATGTAGAGTTTCCTTGCCTGAGGAAAGAAGTGGGCCTTTAGCACTGTGAACAGACCTCACGGACCTCAGTCACTGTCAGCCCTGTTGCCTTCCCTATGACCTTGATGGCTATCAATTCTAGAGCCAGCCCTATATTGCCACCACAACTACCAGCAGGGCATCGCCATCACCATGGTTGCACTGCCATCCTGAACCCTTATACACCATGACCACTCCATTATGATCACTGGCACTATGGCTATCATAACCAAATCAACACCTTAACCTCTCCAGTTTCAGCATCTTACATGTCATTTGACATCTCTCATTACTCTTCTGTAAGGGTTCAGTGGGGCTGAGGATTGGAGCGGGTAAGTTCTAGGTGTTGTCGTGGGAGACAGACACACCTGTGGAGGCATCACAGCAGCAACGTGAAGTCAGACACAAAGGCACGGAGAGGCCTGTGTTCTTCCTCAAGTGTGTGCCTTACTGTGGGAGGAACAATGGATAAAGGATGGGAAGGGAAACTCATCTCTGAGAGGAACATCCGTAGGAGGTGGTGGACTCCATGCCTAGTGTGGGTCACAGGACACCTGGAGGAGGACCCACCAGAGCAGAGAGGAGGATGTGGTAGTTTGAATGCAATTGACCCCCATAATCTCACAGGGAGTAGCACTATTAGGAGGTGTGGCTTTGTTGAAGTGGGTGTGGCCTTGTTGGGGGAAGTATGTCACTGTGGGGGTGGGCTTTGAGGTTACCTATGATCAGGATACCACCCTGTAAGTCAGTTGACTTCCTGTTGCCTGCAAGATATAGTCTTGCATCTCAGAAAGGGCATCCTGGCAGTCAGGAGCCAAGGAATACCACAAGGTCCCTCTAAGTGTAGCAGCTTACAGCTCTACTCCAGGGAAAGGATTCCCCGTCTAACAACTCTGCCCAGCAGGGGAGGGTTTCCCCAGTGAAGTTGTTACAGCTCTACTCAGGTCCACCCTGAGTGTAACAACTCTGCTAGCTAGGGGAAGGTTTCCCCAGTGATAGTGTTACAGTTCTGCTCCACTCTGGTGAAATTTGTTACTTCTCTGCTCCACTCCAGGGAAATAAAGTCTCACCCAAACCTCATTAAAGAGATTTGTTGGGAGGGAAGAATCCAGGAGGGTGGCTGCCTCTGGGGTGGGGCGGCAGCAAACTGAACAGGGTACAGAGCTTATATAGGGTTCATGGGGGCCGGGCTTTCTAGGGTGGCTTGGGATTGGTGGGGTTTTGTGCTCAGGGACCTCAAGGATTGGTGGGGATTCAATCCCTGCTCCCAAGTCAGGGTCAGGTGTTTTTCCCTGGCCTTTTTCACCCTACGTTTAGGGCTGTCAGCTATTCCTCCAGCACCATGTCTGCCTGCACGCCTCCATGCTCCCCGCCATGATGACAATGGACTGAACCTCTGAAACTGTAAGCCACCCCGGATAAATGTTCTCCTTAGAAGAGTTGCCGTGGTCATGGGGTCTCTTCACAGCAATAGGAACCCAACTAAGACAGAAGTCACGGGCAGACTTGAGGGTCTGCCGCCCTTGCTGTGGACAGTGCACAGGTAGCCGGACTTCGCCAAGACGGAGAAATGACAAGATGGTAAGAAGGAAGGAGCGGCCACCGACACTGCGGAGTGTCCTTGCTCTCCTGGCAAACAACGATCTCACAGAGCACTGACATAGACAAGGCCACTCGTTCCCCTAAGGGAGCAAACAGAAATAAGTTTACTGCATATCACCTCTTCACACAGGCAAAGCACAAACAAACAGCTCAGACCCTAAGATGCCACACGCCCATTTCCCAGTGAACAGTGGTGACTGCTGCTGCTTTGCCACCAGAGGTTTTAGACTCACTCATCTGTCCTGCATCACTGCATCCAGTCATAGGACGACCTCCATCCTGGTGGTCCTTGTCCTGCTGCTTCCATTTCTGTCACTGTGAGAAACCACCTTGAGAAAAAGCAACTTATGGCACAAAGGGTTTATTTTAATTTAAAATTGCAGGTTATGATCCATCACTGTGGGGAAGGCAAGGCAGGAACTTGAAAGGGATGGTCATGTCACATCCATAGTCAAGAGCAGAGCAATGAATGCATGGATCCTTCTCAGCTTGACTTCTCCACTCTGGTGCAGTTCAGGAGACCATGCCTAGGAGATGGTGCTGCCCATGGTGGGCTGGGGTTTCTAACATCAATTAACTTAAGACAATCCTCCGCATGCTAGCCCAACAAAGACAATCCCTCATGAGACCCTCTTCCAAGGTGATTCTTGGTTATGCCAAGTTGATGATTAAATTTCACAGTCATTCCTTGATCCAGAGTGCTCTGCCTTCTCAGCCACGCTCCAGTCAGCAGCAGCTTCTGCCTGGCTCTTTCCTTCTGAGATGCCCAGCAGATGCCTGATGTCTGAGTTCTTCTGGATGCAAGAGATAATAAACAAGCAGATGCCGGGTGTGTTGCTGGTGTCTTTGGCTGTAGGGAATGGTTGGAGGTGTGAAAGAGGGTTATCCCCACTGACTCTTGAGGGGTTAGTGCTTGTAGCCAGTGTACACTACAGCTCATCAAAGTACAGATTCGTGCACCAGCTTTATTTCAAGTTTTCAAGACAAAAACCCTGAACTCTGTTATTCTAACCAGCTCCCCAGTGGTGCTCATGTAGAAAACAGTGGCTGAGAGGACTGACTGTTACTCTAGACTCCTTCAAGGTCACTCAAGACTCAAGGTTGGGGCTGATATAGATGCTGATGACTTCTCAGAAATAGTGGAAGAGCATCCTTCACCTCAGATGCCCTGTGTCTGGGCACTCCTAGGGGATCTCTGACTATTCTACAAAGTCCACAAAGACAAGGGTCCCCCTGCTTCCCTAAGTAGCCATCACCTTTTCCAAGAGACTAGAGCACAAAGCTGTCCAGTAGCATTCAAGGTAAAGACATTTGCCTCTGGCTAAATGTGTCTCCACAGGGTCTAAATGGAAATGTTAATCCACAGATCTACCAACCTGGCCTCTGTGGCTCTGAGCTAAAGATGCAGAGCATCCCAATCAATGATAGATTTTGAATGCACAGTGTATTCATGCATGTACATGTACACATACATACATATCATGCACATGCATGCACATGGTGCTTTTACACACATGTCCACATGCCTGCACACACACACACACACACACACACACACACACACACACGCACACGCACACGCACATGCACTCGCACATACATACATGTACAGATTGCTTTCATGTGGCAGCACAGTCAGCAGCCCTCATCCTGGAGACTTTGGTTGCCTGTCTTTCTACCCTGTCCTCATGAGTCAACCATAACCAGTCCCTCTTCTGGGGGCAAGTATCGGCCTAAGCATTCTTAGTGTTGGGATATTTACATTGGTGCATCTTTGCCAGCCCCATTCAAAGATTAGAGCCAGAAGTCCACAGACTCAGTCACCACCCCTTCTCACAGCCCCATCTCTATGCAGCGGCATTCAACACTGCCCTTCCTCTGCCTCTGGACCAGTTTTCACTTTTAAGCAGCGTGGGTAGTCTGAGACCTGGTCGTATCCTGTGGTGTAAAGTAGGAGCTAGACTGAGGAAGTCACAGCATCCAATCTGGCAGCCCACGTGCCTCGTGCATCTCAGGAGAGCTATGAATACAGCTATGAAGACAGACCAACGTTGGTAAAGGTTGGACAGCCCTGGAGCCTTTCGATCTCTTGAGCCGAGGTAAATATATTAGGCATATAACCTGAGTTTGGTGAATATAGAGGGTGGAATAGTGTGGGTTAAATTGCGTCCCTAAAATTCATTTGCAGAAGCCTGTACCCCTACATCTACATTGGGACACAGGGCCTTTAAAGAGGTGCTTAAAGTCGGAGCTCTGAGTCCAGGCCCCCATCCAATCTGACTCATCCTCAGAAAAGACCAGGTTATGGACCTGCGGCTCTCCCATGAGGAGGCCGTGAGGGCAGAGCCACCTGCCAGTCCAGACCAGGCTCAGAGGAAAACAGCCCTCCTGACACCTTGCTCTTGGATTTCTAGCTTCCAAAACTGCAAGGGAATGCAGTTGCTTAGGCCGCGAGTCTGGCATTTACTACAACAGCCCACATTAACTGATACCCTCCCCTGTTGATCTCTGGTGGGAGCCCACAGCTCACCCTTAGGTATATGAAAGTTCTTTTTCTACTGACAGGAGTAGCTGGAGAGACAATCTCAAGAGTTTCAGCCATTTGCTAAAGGTCACAGACTGACCCAGCCACACTCACTGAGCCCCCATTGACCCTATGTCCCTGGAATCCACACTCTTCTCTCCTCCATCATCTCCAGCTGGTGAGGCTGGCCCACAGGCCAGCATGACAGAGGGGACTGTCCTGAGCCTCCGAGTCAGAGATCTTGTGTGCATGCTGACCTTGGTTCAGCAAACATCACCCTCCCTGAGCCTCAGTTTCCATGCTGGCATTTGAACAGTTGGTCGCTGGTGTCTGGTGCTGTTTGGAGACGTTATAGGGAGGTGCAACCTTGCTGGAGGAAGTATGTCAGTGGGGGTGGGCTCTGAGGGTTCATAGTCTCATGTTCCTGTTTGCTTTGATCTCACTGTTAAAGATGTGATCCTCGGTGTCCTGATTCAGCCACACCCCTACCTCTCACCGCTGTGCTTCCCTGACATGATGGACTCATATCTCTGAAATCGTAACTCAAATAAACTCTTCCTCCCGTAAGGTGCCTTGGTCATAGTGTTTTATCACAGTAATGGACAAGTAACTAATACAGGGTCACAGGCTGTAGGCTGTGGGTACACTTCTCTTTTCCTAGGTTTTGTCATCCTCATCCTAGCTATGAGGATGCCTTGATATTGGGGGGGGGGGGTTAGATCCTTATCATGTCCCCTCATTTATATCAGATGACATCAGGCAACTTCTCTTCTTTTGGCCTTGGTTTCACCATCTAGAAAATGGGGTTTTAAGGGGAAGACATGTGGTAACTCAGGAATGGCCCTGAAGCAGCGGCATCAGGAATCTGTGCCCTCCAGATCCAGTGAGAGCTCCTATCTGCCTGTTGTAAAAGTAAGGTGGGTGGGGCTGGAGAGATGGCTCAGTGGTTGAGTGCCTGCTACTCTCCTGGAGGACTACAGTTTGGTTCCTAGCACCCATATCAAGCAGATCACAACCACCTGCAACTCTAGCTCCAAAGTATCCATCACCCTCTTCAGGCCTCTGTGAGCATCCTCATACACATGGTAAATACTCACATAGACACAGATACACAATACAAATAAAAGCAAAATCTTTATTTAAAAAGTTGGAAAGCAACTTTTTATGAAATTATGAAAATACTCCACATTGACCTTTGGTTCTATATACACACATATATGTGCACACACACAACATGTATACACACATGTACCACACACAGAGAGACACATAAAAGCAGCAGCAGGGTGGTTTACTGTATAGGGGAAGTAAAACAAACAGTCTCCATGGCACTTCATAAAGATACAGGCTCAGAAAGTGGTGGGGTACCTGAAGGTGGAGTGCTACAGCCTCCTCACATCAAAGAAGTCACCCTTCCATACTTGGGCTACTATAGGTGGATTTTTTTCTGTCTTGCCTGCCAGCTCCCAAATAACCACATAGAGACTTATTATTAATTATGAAAGATCAGCCAATAGCTTAAGCTTCTTTCCAACTAGCTCTTACAACTTAAATTAACCCATAACTTTTCATCTATGTTCTTTTACATGGCTTGGTTACCTTTACTTTGTAATACTGTGCTGCTTGCTCTGCATCCCTGGCATCTCTTTGGCACTCAGCCCTTCTTCTTCCCAGGATTCTCTCTGCCCCCAAAATCCTGCCTAGCTATTGGTCATTTAGCTTTTTTATTAAGCCAATCACAGTGACATCTCTTCACACAGTGTAAAGGAATATTCCACAACAGGCTACCACTCACCCTCCCCGCCGCCCCCATGAGGACTGGCAGTTTCAACCGGTTTAAGCTAGATATAAGAGTTGCCTCCAAGCTGCTGCAAAACAATTTGGGCGACTGCTACCATTGTTACACATAAGCAGCATTACCTACAGTAAGGCTGGTAGGAGTCTAACCATAGATCGCTGGGCTATGGGACCTCCCAGACCAAGTCAACTGGAAGAAGTAATGGAGAACAAGTGTGGCTAAGAGTTTCCTCCAGACTCCTGGGTACACAGCATGGGTCTGCCACTGATGGTAGCATGGGCTGGTGGGGGTCTTACTCAGTAGGCAGCTGATGCCCATTGCTAGGCACCAGGTGGGTGTGTCTTGAGCTTGGGAACTGAGCTACCACCAGCTAGACAGGCTACTCCCCTGCCTGGCTCCAGGTTGATTCTGCAGTGTTCTGAGGCCTGCAGTTTTGACAGCTGCAGGAACCCAGAGGCCCTCTCTGTGTGCAAGAAATTTAATTAATGACCACAGTGATGGTACCAGTAGCCCTGCATCCAGGCCATGGGATCCCAGCAGCTGCTCCCCCATCTACTCCCCAGAAAACACATGAGGCTCACCCTACAACCCTGCACCTCAGGCCTCCTGGCTGGAGTGAGAGCAGCCTGGGAACTGGACCCCCAGAGCTGTTTGGCTTTCAGAGATAAAGATGCTCCACTGGGCTGCTGTACCCTTGTGATTCCAAATTCTTCCCCAGCTAAGTGTCCTACAGAGATTCACACCGCATCGTGGATGTGGAAGGGCCTTGGATTTGGGGTTGGTAGACTTTGGCTGTGGGGCCTGTTCTGCCCTTGCTTCTTGAGCCAGGTAAGCTTGCTTTCCCTTGTAAGCCTCAGTTTCCTCATCCGTGGGATGGGCTGGCACATCACACAGAGGCAAATCTTACTGCCTGCTAGGTGCCACCTGCCTTAAGAGTTCCGTATAATGGTCAGTGTCTCGAAGTTTTGTTCATTTCACCGAAGGCCCCTCCCTGCATGGCAGACACTGCTGGCCTCCCTTGTCTCCTAGTCACTGTCACTCCGAGTAGTTCCTACCCCTGCTCTGCCTCTGTTATCTTGGCAGATAGACCTGGAGGGGTCGTGTAATGCAGAAATGTGTCCTCCTTCAGCTGGGTGGTCATTTCGTTCCATCCTGAGATGGAAACCAGTCTTTATTTATGGCATGCTAGGAGGGTGCCACACTCCAAACCTCATGGAGCACCGAGATGCCCCCTCCCCACTCCATCATCTGAGAGTAACATGCACCTGGCGACCCTACCGTAGAACTTTGTACCGTGGTTGGGGTGGTGTCTACTCTCTGAACTCTCCAGGGAAGGCAGTGATGTGCTGGGTGCAGGCAGATCTTCTACCCATTATAAAAAAACATATAGAGATAGCTGGCGGGAGACTGGAAGCAAGTGGGTCTTGAAGGGTACTGGGAGAGCCTTTTGGCATCTCTGTCCTGGGAACAGAAATCTGACAGGGTACCAAGCAAGGGATAGGAAACAGAACAGCTCTTTCCATTGAGTGAATGGAAGACACTGATGTCCACACAGCATTGAGTCTCTTCAAGGTTCTGTCCTAATAGATTTTCACACAGTCCTGTTAATGCCATCTCCATCGTAGCATGGGGAAACTGAGGCAGAGAGAACTAAGATGAGTCGAAAGCTTCATCATTAGCAAGTAGTAGAGCTGAGAGTTAAACATGATAGCCTGACTGCATACCTGGACTTGTCCCCTCAGGCCCCACCCCTCCAGGGGAGCCCACCCCTTGCAACTGTGATTTCATTCTAGTATGGCTGTTTTCCTGTCCCTGTTCAATGCTGGGCTATGCTCATGAGTCAGGAACCAGCCCTGTTTGCCTCTCTCTACCTTCCTGGCCCTTGCCAGGTGCCCAGTAACTGCAGCTTCATGAATGAATAGGTGAATGAGCAGATGAGTGAATGGAAGGGAACATGACAGATACCACCGGAAGGGGCGTTTGGGAGTGGGTTAAAGGGCACCTAGAATAGAGAGCATACATAGGAAAGGCAACGGGCAAGGTGATACTTGCAAGGGGTGTGTTACACCCCCACCATGTTGCCGGGGAATCAGGATACATCAGCAGGGTTGACCTGGGCTCCAACTGCATGATGGCTTTGGGAGCCTTTATCACTCCCCACCCCCACATCACCACAGCAGGGTTGTACTCTGAACCAATGTCTTTAGGGTCCTCTGAAGCTCAGCGTGCCACATAGTTCCCCCCATCTCCCTCCCACCAGCCGAGGCCTCTGAGCTACATTGTTGTCCAGATTGCTGGCATTACTTCTAATCCTCAAACTCTACTTTCCCCCTGGAGGAAAAGCCTCTTCTCACGCTGAGGTAGAACGCTAAGTGTTCTGGAAGCAATTGGAAATAATCATGAGAACAAGCAGGGGGTAGTGTATGACAGCAGAGGAGGACACCCCGCTCCCCCGAGAAAACAACCTTACCAAGTGCCTGGCTGGAGAGATTTGGGGCTGAGGCAATGGGGTGACTTCAGGATGGAGGCAGCAACCAGGGAGGGGTAGTGGCAGTTGGGGAAGCCAGCCTCTCACCCGGCCAGCTTGTACACATGCGGGAAATGAGGGCATAAATCTCCGGAACGGTGTGTGTCAGTGGGGGAGATGGGTAGGCCCGCGGTGTAGGAAATAATGAGTTAAGAGAATCATTGGGTGAGTAAAGAGAAATATCAGGAATCAAATTGCAGGGAAGATTTCAAGTAATCATAAAGGGTTTTCTTCAAATATATTCACTGTTAAGAGCTACAGATGCCAGGAGAGAAAATTGGTTCACTTACAGTAATAGTGGTGAGGCTGGGGGGCAGGAGTGGTCTTAACTGGGCACCTCCTGCTCCCCAGGGGTGCTGGGTGTGGGGAGGAGGCCCATGTTCAAGGACAAGGGGTGGGAGGAGGGTGTGGTATCTCTCTGGAGTTAAGCTGATGGCCAGTGCAGGCAGAATGAGAGACAGTTTGGAGAAGGTCATTATGATGCCAACAGCTACGGACTCCCTGAATGAGAGCGGTCTAGCCACCAACTCAGGCATTTGTCGGTCTGTGATGAGCAGAGCTCTGCTGGGTGTGTGGTAGAGTGGAGACACTTGGAAGTACGGTGGCTTCTCTGGGTGTACAACCTACTAATGAGATGGAAGCCACACCCAAAGGCAGGCGGGGAAGACCTCCGAGACAAAACCCGGGGATAAGAGCTGTCCATGATCACAGAGTGGCTGAGCTCCAGGGACCACATGGCGGCCACTAGGGCTTCGTTCTTACTTGCTTCTCTGTTGCTGTGATACAACCATGACCGGGGGAGGGAAGGGTTTTCTTGGTTTACAGGCTCTAGGCCACCACCGAAGGAAGCTAAGGCAGCAACCTGGAATCAGGAACTAAAGCAGAGACCATGGAGAAGCACCGCTTCTGGGCTGGCTCAGCTGCCCTCTTTATACAGCCCAGCCCGGGACAGCCTGCCGAGGGACAGTACCGCCCACGGGCCCACAGTAGGCTGGGTCCTCCTACATCTATTAACGATAAAGAAAATGTCTCACAGCCCTGGCCACAGGCCTATTTGATCTGGGAAATTCTTCAGTTGAGGTTCCCTCTTCCCAGGACACTCTAGGTTTGTGTCAAGTTGACAGCTGAAGCTGACTACGGAGGACCTGCTTGCCTTTCCCGGGATCTCTCCCTGAATAAGACATTGCACTAACTGTGGTAGATCCCTCCTTCACCTGAACAGGGGAGGCCCAATGTGATCCTGTCATCTGGAAGAGCCCAAGTAGTGGGTTGGAGCCAGTTTAAACACTTCTGAGGGCACACACAATGTGATGGACAGTTTTGCAAAAGGCACAGGCAGATTCATCTGGCTTTATCATAACGACTTTCATGCCAGTTCCCTGAGACAGCCCTAGTTCTCACGAGCCGATGTGATGGGGCCCTGGCGGTGGGCTACCTGACAGAGGTGCCTGAATCAGGAAAGCTCTGTCTTTGACAGCACATGGTAAATGCGTTTTTCCTCAGAGAGAGGAGGTTCCTTAAACTGCAGTGTGAGAATGTCCAGCCCTTGTGGCAGAGGGTGCACACCGCTAGCATTCAAGGCTCTCTGCATCTCAAACACTCTTTGTTTTTCATGTTAGTATCTATTCATTGCACGAATGCTTTTTTTTGTGCTGTTTTTCCACATGTACCTCATATACTTGGGTCATGTTCACCCCCTATTGGACTCTCAGCACACTCTGCCCTCCTGTTGGTCCCTTTCTCTTTTTTCTACTTTCTTGTCTTGGTTTAAAAAAATGTTTTTAATCCAGATTTTTTTATTTGAGAGAAAACATGAAATGTCTGTCTTTATCAGATTATCTTAATTCAGTCAGCATAATAATTTTGGATCCATCATTTTCCTGTATGATTTTTATTCTTTTAAAAACAGATTTATATGTTTATGTGAATGTGGATGTATACACGTGTATGTTTGTGTGTGTGTGTGTGTGTGTGTGTGTGTGTGTGTGTGTGTGTTGATGGGTACTTGCATTCCTGGAACTGGAGTTACAGGTGTTTGTAGGCCAGCTGGTGTACATGCTAGGATCTGAATTCTGGTCATCTAATGTGGTCGTAAATATACTTAACCACTCAGCCATCTCTTCAGCTCCTGGTTTTGTTGTGGAGTATTATTTTAAGATGTGTTGCATTTGTTTATGCCGTGGTGCACTCTTTTATATTGCATTTGTTTAACTCTGTGAAGCTGTGTTACTTTGCCTGTCTAAGACATCTGATTGGTCTAATAAAGAGCTGACCAGTCAATAGCAAGGCAGGAGAAAGGATAGGTGGGGCTGATAGGCAGAGAGAATAAATAGGAGGAAAAATCTGGGAAGAAAAAAGATTGGGGTACAAGAAAAGAAGGAGAGAGAACACCAGGGACCAGCCACACAACTCCATAGAAGCCATGAGTAAGAAGTAAAGAAAGGTATATAGAAATAGAGAAAGATAAAAGCCCAGAGGCAAAAGATAGATGGGATAATTTAAGAAAAGCTGGCTAGAAACAAGCCAAGCTAAGGCCAGGCATTCAAAAGAAAGAATGTCTCTGTGTGTGATTATTTGGGAGCTGGGTGGCAGGCCCCCGATAAAGCCAAAAGATTAAAACAACCAGCTATATGGTTTAGTTCCTTTTTATGCCTAAATAAAACCCCATTTGTAAGGCCAGGGGGACAGCTCAGTAGGTAAAAGTGACCGCTGCACAGCCTTATAATCTGAGGCCAGTCCCCAGAACCCACATAAAGAGCCAGATGTGGTGGGTGAGCATCTGTAATCCCAGCACTACCATGGTGAGATGGGACGAGGAGACAGGGCAAAGGCCAGATGCTCCAATGCATAGCCCAGAGGCAGAAGTAAGAGAGACCCTGCCTCAAAACAAGGTAGGAGGGGAGAATCAATTCCTGAAGAGTTGTCCTCTGACCTCCACATGCATGCTGGGATACCTGCAGGCACCTTCCCCATCACCCCACCCCCGACACACACACCAATATAAAATGATTTTTAAAAGTCCACTAGAGAGACATGTTTCGTTCTCTTTATCTATTAACCCATTAGTGGACATATAGGATGATTCTGTGGTGTGAACATGGGTTACACAAACATTCCTAAAAGGATTATCTAGGACAGGATGTCAAGACTTTGAGAGACCCCTGGATTATTGCTTCCCAACTCTTCCAAACTGCAATGCTACAGTTTGTGCTCTGTATGGGTCAATGCTGAGACCTTCTGCTCACTGATGGATACTTAGGAGGTCTAACTACCCAGCAGGTGCTCAGTGTGTGGAAGTCCCTGCTAGGCAACCCCCATCTAGAAAGTTCCCCCCAAGAAATCTGCAGCAAGCTGTGGGGAGACTTGTTCTGTAAAAGTCAGCTCTCTGTTGCATTTCTCATTGCTGTGACTAAACATCTGAGAACTGATGAGAGGAAAGATTTATTCAGGCTCGAGGTTTGGGAGGGTAGTGTCCATCGTGGAGAAGCATGGCAGGGATCGTGGTGGCTGGGATTCCTCACATCCCCATGCACCAGGAAGTACAGAAAAGGGGGTCCTGATGCCAACATGGCTTCCCTCCTTCCCTTTTAATTCATTCTGGAAAGCCCAGCCCATGCCACATTGCTACCCACATTTCAGGGTGTGTCTTCCCTGCTCAGCTAGATCTCTCTTGAAATGCCCTCACAGAATCCAGTGAATCCAGTCAAGCTGGCGATCAAGATTAACTATCAAAACCCCACTCCTTGTCAGCATACCACCCAAACCTGTCTACTTAAAATCGTACCACTGAGTGCCCCCATGAAGCTCATGGCACGTGAACCTCAGGAGTGCTGTCCTGCTTCTGTCAAAGGGATTTCCCCATGCCCGTGAAGAAGGAGGTTGTTCAGGAGACAGCCACTATTCCGAGTGTCTCTGCCTCAGGCGATGCTGGTGTCTCACCAGGCCCCAGGCTTTCTCTCTGCTCTCCTCCTCCTCCGCTCTGCCTTTCCCAGGCTGCTAATTAAAAGTATCAAAGCCGAGCAGGGCTGTCTCATTACATGTCCTGTTTATGTGACTCTAATGTGCTTAGAGATGATTTGAAGGGCTGCAGAAGTTTCTCCACGTCCAGCCCGGAGCTGGCAGCCCCGAGATAAGAGGATCGGGAACTGGTCTCCGAATGAGTTCTAACATAAACCAAGAACACATTAATGTGGCTGAGGAATTAAAAATAACAGAGATGTTGCACATCTCTCTGATTAATTAGCTGTTCAAGTTAATTTTGCTGCTTGTAGAGACAAATCAGGAGTCTTAATAGAGGTACAATTTCCTACTGACCACAGAGGTGCTGGGATGGAGCATCTGGGACCAGCAGAGACCACATACCGGGAAACTCCAGGGGAAGGCTGTGGCCACTTGGGAACTTGCCTTTACTCCTGGGCTTCCCTAGGACACAGGTCCACAGAGTGAAAGGATGGGTGAGGTTGGGACCAGCAGGCTCAGAATCGCCCCTTCTTCCCCTGCCCATTGAGAAGAGATGGTAATTCACTTCCTGAGGACAGGGGCTGGCTGGACAAGGGGAGCTACTGGATGGTCCTAGCCATCCAGACCCCACAGTTAGGATTTTACTCATTCGTTCTCTTACTCAACAACTATAACTTTAGTCTATTCCACATAGTAGGCTCTTTGTTCTCCGTGGGGAGACCAAAATGAAGACATTAAAATTTTTATTTAAAAGATTTGTTTTATTTTTTTTTATGTCTACGTGTGTGTGACTGTACAAGTGTGTGAAGGGACTGATGGGGTCCAGAAGAGGTGGCCTGTAATGCTGGTGTCTACATACATCCAGTACTGTCTGGGTTTGGACAGAAGAGGCCTTCCTTTCTAAAAATAATCATAAGTATGTAGGGTCCAGGGATCAACCTTGGGTATCATTCAGGTTTTTATATACCCACCCCTTTCTTTCTAAAACACCCTTGTCTTCCCCTCCTCCTTTTTATTTTATTTACATTGGTGTGAGGGTGTCAGATCCCCTGGAACTGGAGTTACAGACAGTTGTAAGCTGCCATGTGGGTGCTGGGCAATGTACTGCTGAGCCCCAAGTTCATCGTTTTTATTGAGACAGGATCTCTCACTGGTCTGGAGCTTTCCAGGTAGACTAGGCTGGTTAGTCAGTGAGCCCAAGGGGTCACCTGTCTGTTCCTCCCCAGTGCTGGGATTACAAGTCCACTCCACCTCACCCAGCTACCTCTCTGTATTCTGGGGATCAAACTCAAATCCTCACATTTGCACAGCTAGTCTTTTACTGACTGAGATACCTCCTCAGCCATCAATTTTAAATTAATTTAAGAACAGATCAAACATGAAAAGATGGAAGACTTTACTTCAGTGGAATAAGAGCCGGGACACTTGACTGTATGCCCAGCCTTGGACTTGCTGTGGAGTCACATAGGCAGGCCCCTGCTTTCATCCTAGACACATCTTTCACTGGTGAGTTCTGGGGCTCTGGGGTTCTCTGTTCTCTACCTTGGTCTTGTCTCCAGCTAGATCCTTCCCTACTAGAGTAAAACCCCAGGGCAGGGCTTTGCCAGACACGGGCACTCCTGCTGGGCCTAGCAGGCAGGTGAGAGAGGCCATGATGCCCATGGCTCACAGTGAGGAGAACTCTCCAAAGATGGTAGGACTGGACCGCTGCCCCATGGACTCAAATGTACAGCCAGTAGGAGCTGGACAGGGAGGCAGAGTGATGTGTACTCAGGGGCACTGTTAAAGGAACCCATCCCCAGCTGAAAGTGACAGCTGCTGCTTAGCTGTTCACTTGGCTAGGCTGGGTTGCAATCCATGACTGGTAGATCTTCCATCTTTTTAGAAGGAGTCTTAATTCAGTCTTTTTGGGAAACTGAGAGTTTTGTAGGTTTCAAAGCACTGGTCTTGGATGTAAAATATCGAATGCTACTGTGTGGGTGAACAGTATGCGGCAAGGAACCTGTTTCTGTCTGTGAACATGTCAGTTAGAGTTAGAGGTAGACGGTCATACAGAAAACAAGGGTACAGAGCATCAGTGGCTTAATAGAGATAAGCATCTCTCATAGAAAAGTGGAGGCGGCCATTCCGGGCCAAAGTGATCACTGGTGCTGACTTCCTGTTTTGTCCACCACCCATGACCTCCATTCCTAGTTTTATCTCATGGTCCGCTACAGTGGCTGGAAACCCAGCTGTCACATCCACATTCCAGAAAACAGGGCAAGGAAAGAAAAAGAGCAGTGTCTTTTCCACAAGTTGAGCATTTATTTCTCCTCACTTCTCATGAGGCCAAACTCCATCACAAAATGCATGTTAGTTGCAAGGAAGGTGAGATGGTCTCTACTGAGGACATTTATTCGCCAACTAAATTCTGTATTTGTTTGCATGGCTAGGGATCAAGTCAGGCAAGTACTCCACCACGTCTCAGTCCTCGGATGCCTAATTAAATGGTAAATGTCCCAATACAGCGGGGAAGGGGGACAGTGGTTCTAAACCACTCTAGTAGTCTCTGACCGGGCTGCCTTCAGTGTGAGAACTGGTGGCTCAATGCCTTCTGAGTAACTGGGACATGGACGAGGGCACCAGATCTAGACAGCACCCTCATCTCCTCCTTCTGCTTCTTATCCTTTCTTAGGTTGATTAATTTTATTTTATGTCTATGAGTGTTTTGCATGTATGTGTTTGCACCACATGTGTGCCTCGTGTCTATGGAGGAGAAGAGGGCATCACATCTCCTGCAACTGTTGGCCAGCAACCATGTGGGTGCTGAGAACTGAACCATGACATCCGCAAGAGGAGTAAGTGCTCTTCACCACTGAACCGTCTCTCCTCTCCCCTTCCTCTTCTCCTCCATTTGCCTCATGATTTAAAGTCTCCCCAAAGGCTCTGTTGCTGAAGGCTTGGTTCCCAGCAGATAGATCTATTGAATAGTGACTGAATCACAAGACCACAGACTTCGCCAGCATGTAACTGCATTAAGAGCTCATACATGGAGGAGCTCTTAGGAGGTGTGGCCTGGCTAGTGGAAATAATTTACAGGGGCTGCCTTTGAAGGTCGTGTTTTGTCCCCATGTTTCTTCTCCCTGATTCCCAGACAGCATGAGGGAATGTCTTACTCCACCACATCATATTCTGCCTCAACATGAGCCCACAGCAATGGCTCTAAGTGACCATGGACTGAGCCCTCTGAAACCGTGATACTAAATAAATCCTCCCCCTTTTAGGTTAATTTTCTTGGATATTGTGACACAGTGAAGAAAAACAGATGGGAATCATAACTATATATTACTATAGTATATGTAATACTATTATATATACTACAGATAGTTATCATCATAACTATATATGGTATTGCTCACAACTGTAACCAAATAAACACCTGACAAGAAGCTGAAAGAAAGGTTTATTTTGAGTGACAGTTCTAAGAGCTGCAGTCCTTCATGATGATGGCAGTGTGCGAGCAGGACGAAGAGGAGGAGAGGTGAGGGAGGGAAGGAAGAGGAGGCTTCACTCACCGAGCCCCGTAACCCCAGACCCTGTGGGAGGGTGCCACCCACTTCAGAGTGACTCTTCCAGTTTTAGTTCCTCTGCTCTGGGAATGCCCTCATGGGCCCACCCATAGGTCTGTCTCCTATATTTCCCTAAATCCAACTAAGTTGACTAGGAAGATGAACCATCAAAACAATTTACATTATCATCACTGCCACCATTAGTGCTATCAGTGTTATGAACCCTTCATTCATTACCACCATTATCATTCTCACCACAATAACACTCAACTTCACCATCATCACCACCACCATCATCACCACCTCAATATCAGCAGTATCATCTTTATTACCACCATCACCATCACTACCATCATCACCACCACCATCACCACCACCACCACCACCATCTCCACCAACCACCACCATCTCTACCACCATCACCACTATCACCACCATCACCACTACCACCACCATCTCTACCACCATCATCACCATCACCACCACCACCACCATCATCTCCACCACCATCATTGTCATCACCACCATCTCTACCACCATCACCACCACTACCACCGTCAGCATCAGTACCACAGCGAGAGGTGGCCATCATCACACTGCAATCACTCTTCACATTATCCATCTTCATTATTCCAACCAAAGATTATGCTCATACTTTTGCCAGAGGCTGAGACTGGTAATCCCCATCCCTCTGTGTGGGACAATTAATTGGTCATCATGTAATTATAATACATACCATCTGTGGATCATTTATCTTCAGAGAAACTGTTCTAATCGTTTACGTGTGTTAACTCTTCTTATCTCGAGCAATCCATGACATTGCTTGCATTTCACTGACAAGAAAACTGAGGCACAAATGGGGAGAATTTTTTTTTTAAACAGCATGCAATGAATGATCATAGTGAACACACAAACCTTGTCTGGCCCTCTAGAAGAAGCGTTAAACTGGAAGAAGAGAGGAATCCTCTTCCATCTAGAATGGGTTCTGGGGATGCAGGACATGTCACCGTTCACTGGTCCAGAATGATGTGGTAAGTTATGCTGAGCTGTCCAGCCTGTGACAGAGACCCTAAGGGATGCCTCTTTCCCCTGGTCTTCAGGTGTCATGGGGAGAAGCTGAGCCTGTCCTTGGTCCTAGTGGAGCAGGTGAACAACTTACTCCAGCTTTTTCTAGAAACACCAGATGCACATGGCTTCTTTCAAGATACCTTCTCTCAGCCTCAAGGCCCAGTGGCTTCGCTCTAGGACTCCTCTGAAGCTTACAAATATCCATGCACTTATAATCACCTGCCGAAGAGCGTCTCTCACTCCAGACTGTCACCCCAGAGAGCAGACTCCCTGACACCATTGATTCAGGCCAGGGTCTAGCATCATGCCTTCATTATTAGAGTGTGGTTGCTATGTCTATGAATGAATAACAACAAAAATCTGGGTACAGGGGCTGAAGATATGGCTCAGTGGTCAAGAGAATTGCTGCTCTCGCAAAGGACTCAGTTCAGTATCCAGCACCCACAGAGGTCAAACCACCTGTAACTCTTGTTCCTGTTCCAGGGGGTCAGACATCCTTTTATGATCTCTGACACCAGGTACACATCCAGATGTGATGCACATGCATACATGTAGAGAAACACTCATTCATATAAAGCAAAAAAAACAACAAATAAACAAACAGAAAACAAAAACAAAGTATATGGGTGGATTTCTAGCACTACCTGCAGGTTTCACCAGCTTTTCAACCCACGGAATTATCTTCTGAAAAATGGGTGTGTGCCATGAGCAGTGCACAGAAATCTCTTCCCACAGGTGGGTGTGATCTATGCAAATCATTGTAACAGGTCTTCAAAGTAGAATGTGGACTTACCTACAGTTCAGAGTGAGGACAGGAGACATGGAGGGGAGCCGGGCTTGTTGAGAACTCTGGTCTCTTTGCAGCTCCTGTGGCTTCCAGCCCCAGAGATTTGTTCCCCGATGCCTGTTTGACCCTTCTCTCTACCTGCTGCAGAGTCGAGGAAGGTTGGAGGATGGGGGCAGGGGGAGCATGAGCTGAGCAGGCACAGGAAGTATGCTGAGGAAGAGCTCAGGTTTTGTGTCTGTCTGAGGGATGAGGCTCTCACTCCCATTCACCCTGCCCCTGAGAAACTGCTATCTATTTCCTAAGCTTTGTTCCTGACACATTGTAGTAAGTGGCAGGGTTGAAGATTTATTTGTTTTTTATTTACCTGTATGAATGTATGAGTGTATGTATGCCAGTGCCCATGGGAGCCAGAACTGAACATTGGATTTGCTTGGAGCTGGAGTTTCAGGTGTTCTGGGAATGGAACTCAGATTATGCGGAAGAGTGGTGAGTTCTTATATCCCTAGCCACCTCTCCAGCCCTGCGTAGAGGGAACTTTGGCCCCAACATGTCTATGGCTATTTTGTTTGTTTTATTTGAGACAGGGCTTCTCTGTGTAACCCTGGTTATCCTGGAACTTGCTTTGTAGACCAGGCTGGCCTCAAACTCAGAGATCCACCTGCCTCTGCCTCCAGAGTGCTGGGATTAAAGGTGTGTGTCACCACTGCCCAGCATATAAAACCTGAAAAGTTGTTGTGCTCAATGTCCACTGTCATGGTTCATGGAGAAAGAGGCCCTCTCAGTTATTGGCAGAGTTTGAAATAAAATTCTATACTGATCCCTCATTACAAGTTCTTCTTAGTCCATAAGACTGAAATCATTTTCTTTATGACTAGGGACCCCTGAGGATGGACCGTGTCTCCCTCCGACTGTGGTTCCTGACAACAGGACTGTGTCACACTAAGCTTGGATGAGCTTTTTGGTAAGGCTGTATCTCCTACTGAATGAAAGATTCCCAGTGGCTGCACTGTTTTTCCTAGGACTAGGATCACATATCCCTCTTTAATTAAAAACTTCATACAGAGAATGAGGCTCTCTCGTGCTCAACCTCACTGTCTCCATTTGCACAGCGCTCTCTGGATGGCTGTGTGTGGCCGTGATGGTAAAGCATTGTAGTTGTCCTCAGCGTCCCCTCTATGAGATAGAATGCCATTTCTTCCCCAGAGAGTGTGTTTCCCTCAGTGACTTGTTTCTAATGAAAACAGAGCAGCTGTCTGGCTTCTAAGGCTAGGTCAAAGGAAGGGCTAGACACCCACCTTGCTGCCATCTTGGTCTCTGTCTCTGCCTGCCTGCCTATCTGTCTCTGCCTCTCCCTCTCCTTGTCTCTCTCTCTCTCTCTCTCTCTCTCTCTCTCTCTCTCTCTCTCTGTTTACTTCCTATTAGAACTCCAGCCAGATATGAGAAAGGCACAGCACAGGAGGAGCCGTGCAGCTATTCCCAATTGGCTCTTTTGTGAGAATTCCTTCCACAGGGAGATGGAAATAATGTCTGCCTCCTCTTCCTAAGGCCCCAATGACAACCCAAAGTTCACTCTGGGGAACCAGTGAATTTATTAGGCTTACAAAGCATGGGTGAGGGGTTACTAACAGGAGTGTGGGTGACTCTTCATGCACTGTGGATGATGGGTGACTCTTCACCCACAGTGACACAGATGGGACCCCTCCTGTTAATTTTCCTAAGCCTATATACGTTAACATCTTTCCGAGACCCGTGAAACTAGGAGCAATTGGGGCAGAACTACACACAAACAGTTGGGGGAGGATCTGGAATATCAGGTGAGGATTCAGCGACCCTCCCATCCCCTCTGATGAGGGGATGAATAAGCCCCATGGAGACGGCAGCTGCTTGGCTGGGAGGATTGCATTATGATGGGTCCTGTGACAGCAAGCACTGGCCACCAGGAACTTCAGTAAGACAGATGCCTCTGAGGTGATGCTGTGGGATTGTCTTTGATGAGAGGTCTGACCAGGATCTCTTAGCTGAGCCCAGTCAACCCTCAGATTCATGAGAAAGATGAGCAACAATTATTGCTTCAAGTAACCTTGTTGAGGGTTCATCAGGCAGTGGTTAATATCAGGAAAGGTTTTAAATAAAACCACCATGTCTAGCTTCTGGTCAGTATTTCATGGGTTGGCTTGCCCTGTTGTGCTCTCCTCTGTGGGGCAGTTGGACAACTCCGTCTGCAATTCCTGCAGGTGAGAGCAGAGTGAGCTGGAAGAGCCCAGAGAAGCCAAGAAAGACCCAAGTGGCCCTGCTGACTGTAATATTTGACTAGAGACTTCCGGCTCCTCATCCCGTCCCATCATGTCTTCTAGGTCACTCTTACACTCTAAGGCAGCTCCACCCCACTGTGCAGAGCAGAGGATAGATGTTCAGGGATGTGTTTTGGCAGCTTGTTTACAGTCTGGGAGCCTGTCAGTGCGGAGCTGATGGGATACCAGCTATCAGTAGCCTGCCCCCACGCCTTACTCCTCACTCCTCTGCTTTCTTCCCACTCTCAGCCCATCAAGGATCAACTGATTAGGAAGAGCCCTGAGGTATTAATCAGCACTGCACAGCAGGAAGCCTGTTGGACGCCTCTCCCCAAATGCCCTTGGTTTATTGGAGAACATGGATGTTGGTCAGTTTCCTTCCTTTGGTGAATTCCCAGACACTTGATAGCTCAGACTTGGCTCCTTACTGTTCCCATCTGCCTCAGTTCCCCATAATCAACCTCACTGCTAGAAAAGCAGTCCCTTTTCTGCCTCCCCTTTGCTGAGGACTTCTCTCTAGAGACCCACAGATGTAAATATTAGGTCCAGAACTTCCAGATTGCCACCATATTGCCTCTGATAATTGCTTCTTCGGGGGAAACATTTCAGCTATTTTAGTGGTTCTGCGGGGAGACCTGGTGTAACTGTGCTATAAAATCTCAGGTGTTGGCTAGAGGGGTCAGTGGGGAAAGGCAATTGCCAGCCAATCATGAAAAGCAGAGTTTGGTCTCTGAGATCCACATGGTAGAAGGAGAAAACTGACTCTTGCAAGTTGTCCTCTGACCTCCATGCATGCATGTGTGCACACACACACATACAAGTAATTTAATTTTTATTTAAAAATGTCAAGCGGATCAACCAAAAATATATTAAAAAGGTATGTGGGTGAGATAACAGTGATGGAGATGAAGGTCACAGACACCTGACTGCATCCCTTTCCTCAGAAGGCTCTGGGAACATGCTGGTCCTTCTGTGGCCCAAGGGTAAGTGTGCCAAGGCTTGGGAGCCTCCTGGAGCGAGGGATGGTTCTCTTCTTGATCCCAGGGGTCTATGGGAAGGGCAGAGTCACTTCTGGTGCCGGGTCAGAGGCGGCAGCTCTCCCCTAGACTTGCTTCTCATGCTGGAATGCACAGGGAGTGCTTTCTTTAGAAAAACTTGGATCGGTTCTTACTCTGCTGGAAATAGATAGGCCTGGTGGCCCCGGGCCGAGATGAATGGAAACCTTGGGCTGCAGCTGCGAGGTCAGACCTGCCTCCACCCTTTCAGCACCATGGCCAGCACCAGCATGGAGGAGGTGAAGGGAGAGCTCTTTCAGCCTCTAGGGACCCATTTGCCTCCAAACTCTAGCCCTTGCCCTTCAACCCAAGAGGAAGAGATGGCAGCAGAGGCCCCTCCACAGGCAGCTGTATGTGGGGTTAGTGCCCTGGAGAGGTAAAAAACAACATGGAAGTCACTTTTCATTCAGGGCCCAGACTTTTCTTATTACCTTAAAAGAAAGAGTTGGCTCTAATCAGAGCAAATTAATTCCATTTTATTTCTTTTATTAGCTTTTTAGATTTATTCTTAATTATGTATATGTGATTGTACCCACATATATGTATGTCAGTGTATAGGTGTACTTGAGTGCAGTACCCACTGAGGCCAGAGGGGTGTCAGATCCCTTGGAACTTGAGTCACAGGCAGTTGTGAGCTGCCTGATGTGGGGGTCGAGCCATTTCTCCTGCTTAGATGAACTCATTTTTAAAGGCGTTTAAAACACTCTGATTCTCAGTCTCTCTGAGTGTTTAGGAGAGGGAGAATTACAGGATCTGGAGACTATGCAAGCCCTGCTTGTGGAGGTCTTAGGCTGTCTCTGTGCCTTCAAACTGAACCTCATTCCTGGAGTGGGTGAGCTGTCATCTTCCTGCTGAAGGCTACACAGAAGAACGGGAGGGAAAACAGTACAGTGACAGGCCCCTGGGTCCTCGGCAGGTAAGAGAAAAACAACAACAACACGACAACAACAACAACAACAACAACAATGAATGAATGGCTTTAGAATCTGCCTTGTTCGTAAGACCTGACACCTGCCCTTCTTGAATCCCAGGTGTGATAGAGTCCCTGAACTATTCCTGTGACAAGCTCCATGTGGGCCATATCCTGGTACCCCACCTCCACCACAGTAGCCACAGTGAAAGCAGAATTGGCAGAGAGTCCCTTCTGTGCAGGGCAGTTTCGTTTGTTACCCACAGAAGGCCCAATCACAAATCTAGGGAACATCCAAGTCCTGCTTTCCTTGTCTGCTGGCTGAAGTTTTCTGCAAAGCAAGGCTGACTCTGAATCCCATGCCTCCCTCTCTCCAGTACTGGGATTGTAGGATACTTCGTGCTACCCAGGTTATGGTGTGTGTGTGTGTGTGTGTGTGCAGGCCAGAGGTCAATGGTGAATACCTTCTTTAATAACTCTATACATTATTGTTTAAGACAGGTCTCTCACGTCTCTGAAGCTAACCAATGTAGGTAAACTGGATGGCTAGCAAGCCTCAGGGTCCTCCTGTCTCCACCTGTGCTACACATCATTATGCTTGGATCTTGTGGGTGCTGAGTTTCCAAACTCAGGTTGTCATGCTTACACAGAAGACACTTGGCCAATGCCTCTAACCTCGAGTGTCTCAACCCCCTAAATCTCTTTTATCTCACAGTTGTTAACTCTCTGTCTTCAGCTGTTCTCATTGCTTTTCAGACTTCCTGGGTAAAATGTTGTCATCGTGAGGAAGACGGCCAAATTCAAGATAGGCAGAGCCACCAGACTTACCGGGTGTATAAAAGCTCTACCCACAGCAGGTGTAGAATCAATGTTACCTACTATCCCACAATTTTCTCTGTTCTGGTTTGCTTTCTGTTGCTGTGCCAGAACACTCCGGGGAGGAGCTCAGGGGAGGAAAGGGTTTATTTGGCTTACACTTCCAAGTCATAATCCATCACTGAAGGATGTCAGGCTGGGTACTCAGGCAAGAATATGAACCAGAAGCCACGGGGTAACACTGCTTGCTGGCTCACTTCAAGGCTCATGCTTAACCAGCTTTCTTATACAGCTCAGCAGCACCTGCTCGGGTGCTGCTCACAGTGGGACAGACCCCCCTGGATCAGTTAACAACCGAGACAGTCCCCCACAGATAAGTCCGCACGTCGATCTGATCTGAGAAATCCTTCAGCTGAAACTCCCTTCTCAAGTGATCTTGAGCTGTGTCAAGCTGACAGTCAAAGCTTACTAGGACAACACTGAGGAGTCTATGGATGGCAAAAAGAAGCCAGAGAAAGCAAGCAACCTGCCCAGTGACACACAGGTAGTACACGGCAGCCTAGGATTTGCCTTAGATCTCTGTCCCCAAAGCTTGTGTCCTTCCTGCGGGGAGCAGAACCTGCCTCGTTCTTGTCAAGAACCAGGATTCCCCTCTCCCAGTCCTTGTCCCATGAGGCCAGCAGCCACAGCTGGTACCGCAGGTTTGCAGACCCCTCACTGATGCCCAGGGTACCCCTATGCCCCTCCTGCCTGCTCTCTCTGTTGTCTCTGCGGCACAAGCCCCGCCTTCTCTCCGCCTAGCAAGTGCTGTCTCCAAGGCTGCTCTGGCCTGAGAGGCAGGCCTACAGCCTAAGGTCAAGCATGGAAAATTCCTGCTTTCTGAGTCTTCCTAACCCACAGGTGGCCATCCACTCTGAGGATCGCAGCTGTGGATCATTTGTCAGTGTCATGCTTTCTGCCTCGTCTTTTTAATTTTTAAAATTCCTTTTCCTTCCATTTGTGGATTCTTCGGCTTCAGTTCTCCTTGTTCCTCAAACTTGCTGAGGAGGAACTTTGCAGTTTCAAGGGAGTAGACCAAATGCCTTCCTTTGAACTTTCTTTTGGTTTTGTCTTCCCTTCTAATTATCAAGCATTTCCTTAGGTCCCTTCCCAGAAACACTCGGAGCACATACTTGGTTCCCTGTTGCGGACCTTCAGGCTTTCCTGTGGGGTCCAATGGCCTGCCCTTGCATTTGTGTTAAAGACAGAGTAAGAACCAGGAGCTTACTCTCCACTCTCAGGCACTCCTTGACTGAGGAAGCGTGCCTGCATGCAGAACACGCTCTGTGTTCTGTGCACGTGTGCACAGCCGTGTGTGACACTGTTCCTGGGAGGTGCACACAACCTTCTTTCTCCCCACATGTGGAACTGATGACAAGGTGAAGTACAAATACTACCAAAGTCCAACTTGGTGCATCATTTTTCCTGGGGTTACTTACAGGAATATGGGTGAGAGCATGGTAGCAGGGATGACTCAAAGACAGTTATATCATCACCAAAGGGCACTTCGTGAGTGACAGCTCATGAAAGCTGGAAACCTGGAACACAAGTCACAGCTTGAAGGCAGCTCAACAGGGTGGAGACCGACTGCCTCTTTCAGGCAGCTGCAGTGGTCTGAGGCACTTTCAGGAAGTTCAGTTGATCTCTCCTTCTTTCAGGATGCTTGGCTGGTGCAAGCCTCTTCTAAGAAGCTCATCAGTCGTTACTGTTTATATATGCTTGGAAGAGAGGGTCCTAGTGAATCTGTTCAGTTTCAAGAACTTCCTGAAACCTTTGAGTTGTTCTTTTCTGGATCTTCTCTGAAGAATGGAATGTTTCACCTCCCATTAGAACAATGGTTGTGACCCCTTTGGGGGTCAGACGGCCCTTTCCCAGGGATTACATACCAGATACCCTGCATATCAGATATTTATGTTACAATTCATAACAGTAGCAGAATTAAAGTTATGAAGTAGCAATGAAATAATTTTATGGTCGGGGGGTCACCACAACATGAGGAGTTATATTAAAGGGTCACAGCATTAGGAAGGTTGAGAACCACTGCTTTAGAATACCCTGTCTTTTAATGAGCTTCCCTCTGAGATAGATGGTTTTATCTCAGAGGAAATTGCTGTCTGAAGGCGGTGTAGTCTCCATCACTGAACAGGTACTAAATCCCCTGGAGGCCAGGTGCTATTCTAGGTGCTGGGACACACAGGTCACCAGGACAGACACGGACACTGCTCCTGTGGATTTGTGCACTCAGAGCACCCCAATATTGTTATCTTCTATGTCTACCCTCCCTTGGGAGGGCAGGAGAGCAACAGTCAGAGATTCTGGCGCCCCGGACTATGGCCTAAGCTCATTCCACTGCCCTCGGGCAGAGAGTTCCTGCTGTGCAGACACGAGAGGCTCTCACCCGAGGGTTCTGTCGAGCCTTCGCTGTACTCTTCCATTCTCTTGCAGAAGGGAGGGGTCACCACTCAGCCAGTCCCTCGTGGGTGTACACCTCCTATCTCCCACGTGTGCTCAAGAAGACATGAGTGGAAATATTCATCACAGCTTTGTGTTGCCACTAAAACAATGGGAGAAGACGAAACAGCAGCATCCATCTATCCGGAGGAAGTGATTGACAGTGCTACATTAATCAGCATGAACACAGCTCAAAAGGGCGCCGCTGAAAGAGAGAGAAGCCAGTTACAGCTGGGACATGGCTCAGCAGCGGGAAGTGCTTTCTGTCCAAGTCTGCTGACCTGAGCGCTGTTCCCGCTCCGTTTACAGGGCCAGATGAGCTAGTGACACCTGCAATGCCAGTCCTGGAGCAAGGTGGAAACAGAGGCGGGAGAACTGGCCTGAAACTCATGGGCAGCTACCCCTCAGTGTCCTGTGCAGTCGCAGTAACAGAAGAGAGACTCCAAGTAACAGGGAAGATGAGAACTGACTGCTGAAGGCAGTCCTGACCTTCAACACACACACACACACACACACACACACACACACACACACACACACACACACACACAGCAAATAAAAACTTAAAAACAAAAATCAAGTTGTATATTATGTAACAAATATGCCATTTTCATAAAGCCAAAAAACATGAACCAGCTCTACACGCTGTTTAGAAAGACCTTGAAAAGGTGTTAGAAATAAACGTGACAAACATCAGATTTGGAGTCTGGCGAGCCTGGGTGGTGTTTATAAGGGCTTCCATTGGTGTTATAATGCTTCGCTCTATGATGTGCTTGGTGGGTACCTGGTGTCTGTTACATCATTAGCAATGTGTTCCAACCCAAAGATTTCATTTTAAAAGATGTGACCCTGAAGGGAAAACCAGGAAGGGAATTTATCCAGAATCCCTCCAGAGTCAACTATTGGCATGAGGAGGGGCCTTTCATTTTTATTTGATTGTCTACAAGTAGCTGGCAGGTTTGGGGTCTTTCCCCTCCAAATAAGCGTCTTCCACTTAGAGAAAATGACTAGCACTTCTTTGAAAAGATGCCAGTGATTATCTGTGAGGTGGCTGAATTTGTTCACAGATTAAAACATTGGTGCGTGCGTGCGTGCGTGCGTGTGTGTGTGTGTGTGTGTGTGTGTGTGTGTGTAAGCATGTGAGAGTGTACATGTGTGAATTTCAGTGGACTGCTTGCAGGAATGGGGTCTCTCCTTCCACCAGGAGGGATCCAAGTGTTGAATTCATATTGTCCTACTGGGTAGCAAGCTCCCTTCCCTGCTGAGCCATCTTGCCAGCCTTGTTTACTTGTGTTCCGACTTCAATGTGCTTTGTGTAGTTAACCTGGCGCTGTAGTCTGGGCCACCCTGCCTTCTTACCTTTTTGCAGTGTGAGGACGCCTGTGTGAGACAGTGAGTGACAGAGGCAGGACCCTTCCTATAGCTTGCCAACCAATGAGAAAGGCAGGGTTGAACTTCTTCCTCTCTGAGGCCACACAGGAACCATCCCTTAGAACCATTCTCCATCACAGGAGCGAGAAGACCTCTAGGCTCTTTCAAGTTCCCTCACATGGGTACCACTGCTCAAAACTGCCTGGTCATGTCCTTTCTGATTGGCACTACCAGCCAGTGCCTACTCTACCAGTAGCTGCTGTCCACTAGAGACCCTGGTAGTCTGACACCAGTTACAGAGCTGTGCGGCAGCACCTTCCAAAACACCTGCTGCTGTCCTGACTGCCTTAAAGGAGAAGTGGCACTGGGTGGTTCATGGTGGAGCCACGCCCTCCTCTCTCTCCCTCCAGGTGACCTCATGGTGAAGGATTGTATGTCATTTGCCTGCAGAAGGTGCCCAGTCATGATAGGTGTGGGGAAGGGGTGGTGGGGAAGGTCGTCTCCTCAGCATGCAGCCAATGCCACTTGTCCCCAGGGCAGTGGCCCAGTGGCTCCTCGCCATGCCACCAACCCTGGCAATCGGTCTTAGGCAGCCTCTCCCATTTGTGTTGTCAGCTAGAATCAAATCGGAGAAAACAACAGGAGAAGTGCTTCGTGAGGCTGTGTAGTAAAACGCTACAGTGGGGAACGGGGCTTGAAAATGAGCCACAGTGTTCACGCCTCCGTCCCAACACCCCTCCTCCCTCCACACATTGGACATGTTAAGGGGTTTGCCCAAGCCTAGACTAGATAGTGAGAGAAGCCCAGGCCATGATCACCCACACTTGTGTCTGCTCATTTCTGATTTCTTCATGTTGCTATGACCAAATTGCCTAAACATAATAATTTGAAGGGATGAATTATTGATTTGGCTTATGGCTTCTCAAATGTCAGCCCAACATGATGGGGGAGGCATGGTGGGATAGAGATGAGACATATGAAGTGTGCAAAGGTCATATGACCAGTGGATCAGGAATCAAACCCATGCTGGTCAGTCTTGAAACCCCTAGATAGCACAGCCTGTCTATTCCTACTACAGGCTTTGGTGGGGACTCCAAAAGGTACTTGGCTTATGTTGTTGTTTTTTGTGACACTCTTGCCCCAAAGGAAAAGTCATGACACATGACAGAATCCACTAACAAGAGTTTTATCAAGACAAGGAGAAAGGGATAGATGTGATCAGGCCTGTGGAAAGACACGTGAGAGAAAAAGACCGGGGTAACATGGTACCGCCTTATAAAGGCCAGGTCGCTCCTGCCCACATGCAGAGATCATGCGGTCACGTAGTCGTGGGCATGGGTCACTAGGCAGAGTCATCTAAGTGTCCCACCGGGCATGCGCGACCATGGGGCGTGGTTGGAATTCCTATCAGCTTATATTTGTGAAGTTCCTCTGGCTGCTGGCTGAGGTTTATTTGGGTAATATAACTAGAGTCTAGAGGAGGTGATTCCTGGAAGGACCATGCAGACGCCATAACAGGCTGCTCAGTCTTCTCTCAGAGATCAGGCCTCAATTTTGGTTTCCTGAGGCTTGAGCAAGCAGTTTCTGGGAGGGTTCAGTTTCCGTGAACAAAAGACATAGTCCTTGCAGTAGTTCCCTTTCTGCACATACTCTAACCGCTCAAGGTTCAGCGAATTGTTTACTGTCTGGGACCCCTCACCAACTTACAGCTATGCGCATGAGTCAAGGACACAGTTTGGGCCACTGAGTCAGCCCCCACAGTCAGTACATGCTAGGCTAGCCAGCCTCCATGGCAGCTCAAGGACAAAGGCTGGGACTCATTCAGGCCTGCCCCAAAGTGGATAATTGTAACCCCCAATTAACCCTAGCCAATTAACAATTACTAACATGATTGCCACTCACATAAACCAATCCTGAGTCTGTTCCTATGAAGTCTGTAGACCACAAGACCCTTTGCTTTAAAAACCCTGTCCCATTGCTCCTCAGGGTCTCTCCTGCTCTGCTGCTGCATCAGATGAACAGAGTCCCGAGCTGACTCATAACAATACAAAGGCTCTTTGCTTTTGCATCGGATTCTGCCTCTTGGTGGTCTTTGTGGGACTCTGGGTACAACAATTCCAAGTCTGAGACAGCTCAGCTGGGTCATCAAAGCCCCAGGATTTTGCTGTTGGTCTACTCTGCCTAGCCATTCTCTTTTCCCTTAGCTTTCAAGATGGCAGCCCAACTTCCAGGCAGTGAGATGGATGGGCATTCCTCCTCAGGTGGAAACGATTTCCCAGCAGCCCTCTTGTAGGATTCCTCATCATCTTATTGGCCAGAAAATTTGTATACTCAGCCCTAGAATAGTAGCTGGCCAGAAGGAAGAGAATTATTGTCAGCCGATTTCATCTTCTGTAGCTACCTCATGGAAGTCTTCCCCAAGTGAGTGTTCTGGGAGCTCAATGAGTAGCCATGGACAGCGAGTCACACCTCAGGAGGTGGCCATATACTTCTAAAGTAGCCGGGAAATAGCTGGTCCCAAGATGACAGCTGGGAGCAAAGGGTGGACTGGGGGATGGGAAGGGTAATGGACATTAACAAGAGGCTCTGAGCCTGCTACAGCCACACTGCAGATGATGCTCAGAAGTCTTCATCCTCTTCAGAGACTCCCCAGGATGGGAGACATGGAACCCTGGCAGGTAACCAGGCTGGGTTCCCGGGAGGTGCCAACTCTGGTATCCTGCAGTGTTAGAAGGAGGGCTGTGGAGCCATGCATTGGATTTGAAAGGGCTGTGTGACCCTGAGCAGGGCACTAACTCTTCCTTGTCTGGAAGATGGGGAAAAGCACCTACCTCGTGAAGTACTGGTAAAGATTAAGTGAGTTAATACACACAATTAATAATAATATATTACTCCACTTAATTATATAATTATCAATACATACTGTGATTAATTACATATCCATTATATATAATTACTAATACATAATTATATATGAATATTAATATGTATTCAAGAGCCACTCCAGGGAAGAAACTGAGGACAAGATCTGGTAGAGGGAACAAGAGCTGCTCATTCTCAAGACTGGGAACATCTCAGTCCCAGCTCCTCTTGCCTTGTCTCTATGGCTGCTTTGGAAGTCCTGCTTAAGCGGATCCTGGCTCCCTCTGAAGTGACCGCACAAACAGATGCAGGGGTGATGACTGTGTGTTTCAGGGTGCGGTGAGTGTGGCGGTAGGAACCAAGAGTGCCCCACATCTCCACTTTTCACCAAGAGGTGGTTTATTCACTGCACATGTTACAAGCCCAGGGCAAAAAGAAGAGTCTATGTCTTGCACCACACGCGGGCCAGACTGAGAAGAGGTACCACAGAGACAGAAGATTCGAAGATTCCTCAGATACAGGAACACTGAGGTCAAACACCAAAGCGCCTCTGTACTTGATTGGCCTTTGGATGCCAAATGCCAGCAGATCGTAAGTCCTTATCTAACTTCAATGGCGCAGGAGCACACACATCCTATCATGTTCCTGGAAAGAGAAAGCACCAAAATACTCATGACTGTCACTCATGGTAGCGCCTAGAAGGCCCCAAGAATGGGCACACTTGACAGAACGGGGGTGTACGTACTCTCCTGGAGATGACACTGTCCCGCACACATGCTCTGGAAACACACTTTGTCTTCTGTAGACTCAGGACAGCATCCTGCCTTGAAATTGCTGCTTTTCTCTATGGAGCCAGTGGCAGGCAGCGGGGCTGTTTGCTGTTTGCAGAGTGTGTTGGAGTAGGGTTTCCCATGGTGAGAATTTTCTCACAGTGTGGAAAGATGACCTCACATAGCCAATGTTTGCAGGAAGCACTCCCAGGTGCCTTGTGAGGCATCCTGATCCCCCTCCTCTACCAACCCTGACCCGGCTCCATCTGCCTTCCCCTTCCTTCAGACGCTGTCCTTCCACTTGGTGATACCTAAGATCAACTCACATTTGGAAAATCATTGAGTCCATGTATGACCATATGTCAGCCATCTTCACAACAGTCAAGTGAGGTGGGGTGTTGGCAGGGTTCTTTAGAGGAACAGAACCAGTAGGAGAGAGAAGAGGAGAGAGAGAGAGAGAGAGAGAGAGAGAGAGAGAGAGAGAGAGAGAGAGAGAGAGAGAGAGAGATTATACTGTCTCACACAACAGGGACTGAGTAGTCAGACAATGGTCATACCGAGAATCTGGTAGCCTTTCCATCTGCTTGGGCCGTGGCAGTCTCAACTTGCCACTGAAGGCCTGAAGCCCCTGGAGAGTCATCAGTATTCAGTCCCTGCTGGAAGGCTGAAGAATCTGGGTTCTGATGTCAGTGAAAAATGGTGGGCGCAGTAAAAGGCTCTCATTCAGAAGGAAGGGAAGGAAGACGGGCAGGCAGGCTGCTCTGTCTGTTAGAAGATGCCACCCACTTGGAGGATGGGTCTTCCACTCTTGGTTCATGCTCTGCAGAAACACTGTCCCAGATAATAGGAGAGATGTATCCTCCAGGCTGATTCTAGGCCCCGTCAGGCTGACACTTAAGACTAACCACAAACAGAAGCTAAAGCAAAAGAAACAAAGTGCCTGGCTCGAGAGCTAGCCTTGGAATCAAAATCAAGTCTTCTGAGTATGTAAGAACTGTTGAAATAAAATGGCTACTTGCCATTGGCCAGATCCTGGCCTGCTGTCTTATTAGCCCAACAAACACAGGAATCATGTTTCTATTAGCAATAGAACAAGTAATAATAAAGCAGCACCCTGACCCTCTTGCACAGGCGAGGATGTTGAGGCACAGAGAGCTTCATGGTCACGGCTTGTTGACTGAAGGGTCAGGGTTCAGACTCAGGTGTGTGGAGGCAGATCATTTGCTATGCTTATGGGCTCCATCACTCCCCAAGTCTGCCGTACTCACCATTCCAGCACCCAGAATCCTGTAACACCGGGTGTCAGTCTCCGCCTGTGCCTGAGGTGACTTCCTCACCTTCCATCCCCTCATCACCTCTCTTGAACCCTCCTCCACTTCCATTTGGTTGTAGCATGAATCTTAAAGAGTCTTGCTAATAAAAACAAACCTGGAGCCAGGTATTGGGGTGAATGATGGAAGATCAGAGAAGCAGAACAAGCTACAGCTTCCTCACCTTGCCAATTCCCCAGCTGATCTTGTTTCCTCAGACTGGAAGCTTCTGAGTCCTCATCCAAAATGAATCTCAGCTGAACTGCTGCTCAAAAGCCTAAAAGCTTAACCAGCTCTAGTTCCTGGTCCTCACGCCTTATATATCTTTCTGCTTTCTGCCATCACTTCCTGGGACTAAAGGCGTGAGTCACCATGCCTGGCTGTTTCCAGTGTGGCTTTGAACTCACAGAGATCCGGATGGATCTCCGCCTCCCAAGTGATAGGATTAAAGGTGTGTGTGCCACCATTTTCTGGCCTCTGTATCTAGTGGCTGTTCTGTTCTCTGACCCCAGATAAGTTTATTAGGGTGCACAATATTTTGGGGAACACAATATCACCACATTTGGCCCTTTAGCACATTCAATGGTGTGGTATCCTACACACATAAAACAAACAAACAAACAAACAAACAGTCCCGAGGCAAGGATCTTATCCGTGGGACGTGGACATGGTGCCACAGATACCACTCCCCCTCTCAGCTGGGCACACTCTTCCTGGGCTTGCTTGGATCTCAGAGTAGGAGGTCTCACATGGCTTCTCTCCCCTTGCCCACCACCATCAGGCTTCAGGTCACCCTAGCATTAGCTCCCACAGCCCCACCCTTATCTCAGCCATGGAGACTTGCCCTGGTCTTTGTTTCTTCCCATGGCAAGACCTTCAGATGGCCTAGGCTTGAGAATGGGATGGGTGGAGCCTAGGTCCAGTCCGTCTGGCATGGTGGAAAGGACCCCTGCTCCTCCACTCGGGTGTATCCCCCACACTCCCTCCATTCTGAGGGGCTGGTGGAAGACAGGCTTGGCGCAGCTCACACCCTCTCACTCTGTTTTTGCTTAGCTCTTGGCCTGGCTCCCGTCACCCCTCCCAGCAGGCCCGGTGTGTCTTCTCTTGATCTCTGAGCACACAGCTCTGGGAGAAAGATCCACACAGCACGGGAAATCTGAGCCAGTCTCCATCTTCAAGGTCAGCCTGAAAGGCAAGCCGAGTCGGAGGATGAAGGAGATGCTCCCTTGCTCCATCCTTACTACCTCCTCCTTAGCAGCCCAGTGTGGGGCCAGAGCTCCTGCCCGACTTACAGCTTGTTGAGAAGAACGGCTGCCTGAAGGACACTTTATAACTCCATAAATAATCACAGTGGTGAGAGAGTCAAGATGAGAGGCACTCCCTGAGGGGTGGAGGGGGCTGGGCTGCAGTTCTGGGGCCCAGGCTCATTGTCCTGGCACCGGTTCCTCCCTCCAAGGAGCTGCTTTTAGCTCGGCCTTGGTGCTGTCAGCATCTCTTCCCACCCCCGGTGATTTCCCCCCACAGCATTGTTGTTACCATAGTATAACAAGGCAAGTGGTCCAGGCAGAGGGGGGAAGCGGCTGCCGTTGCAGAGATGGATGTTGGGGGATCGATCCCTCTGAAGATGAATCACAGGGAGATGTACAAAGAAAACTCCTTTGGTCTGAACAGGCAGATAATATTCCTGACAGGGCCTCTCTTCCATGACGATTGGTTGTGATTGGTGGGAGATAACAGGGGGCAGGGGGGAGGGACACAAAAGGGACAATGGAGACGGGAGAGGTGGGCATGGGACAGACAGGACCGAGACACCAAGATTGTGAAGAGAGATATGCAAATGGAAACACAGAGAGGAGACCGGTGCAGACAGAGGGAGAGATAAAGGGACCTCCCAAGAGAGGACCAAAAGGCAGGCATGCTTTGCTTTCCGCTTAGGCTAAGAGCTGGGCAGGGCAGCCAGCATAGTCTGTTGGCAATAAACATTAGCCAGGGCCTGGGGAGATGGCTCAGTTGGTCAAGTTCTTGCCAACCTGAGTTCGAATCCCAGAACCCACGTAAATAGCCAGTCACAGGGGAGCACACCTGTAACCCTAACACCAGGAGGCAGAGAAAGCAGGTCTCTGGGCTTTTCTTGCACACCTGACTTGTGAGCTGTGGGCTCAGTGAATTTACCTGTCTCAGAAAAGGAGGGTGAAAGCCATGGAAGAAGACATCTGGCATTGTCCTCTGACCTCCACAAGCACACACGTGTCTGTGCTGTGCACCCTCACACTCACACACGCAATATATGAGCGTGTACATACACATACACCCAACATACATACATACAAAATAAATTAATAATAAAAATTAAAACCAGCCATGTGTGGTGCCTCACACTTTTCATCCCAGTACTTGAGAAGCAGAGGCAGCCTGGTCTATAGAACAAGTTTCAGGCCAGCCAGGGCTGCACAGTGAGAGCCTGTCTCAAAATTAATAAAAATAAGATGAAATAAAACCATTAATTAGGTATTCAGGTCATGTTAGGCTTTGTTAAAAATTCGTCTAAACAAGTAGCCAGCTCTCATTTATCAATGGATTGCTCTGCATGGAGCTTCTTTATGAGGAGAAGGAGAAACAATCCCCTCTCCCCCTCTCCTTTACCCTCTTCCTTCCTCCTCTCTCTCTCTCTCTCTCTCTCTCTCTCTCTCTCTCTCTCTCTCATAGACACACACTCTCTTCTCTCTCACATACATACATGCAGGTATACACACACACACACCACTCATGCACACAGGGCAGAGGGCAGAGGGGGAGGAGTTGATTTACATTGCATCCTGGGCAGTCACATCAGGAGATCCAGATCCATTTTTCCCTTTGGAATTAGCACTGCTTGCATGTATTCACTCAGGTAATTAAGAGGTAACCATGAGGGAATTCACAGTCTGGCCTGCACACTGAGACATATCACATGATCAGACATTTTCTAATGATGACCCCAGAGTGGAACATCCCAGGATGCAGTCCTCCAGAGTTGGTGGGTACTATAGTTCCAGTGAGAAACCCTAGGGTCCTGAGTTTGAACACTTGGTCCCCAGTTGGTGGTGCTGTTTAAGGAGTTTATGAAACCCTCAGGAGGTGGAGCCTCGCTGGAGGAAGTATGTCACTGGGGATGGGCCTTGAGAGTTTATAGCTTCACCCACTTTCTGTTCCTTTCTGCTTCTGGACCACCAGTGCGATGTGCAGGGCCAGTCTCACGCTCCTGCGTGTCATGGTTTCCCTGCCGTAATGGACTGTGTCCCCTCTGGAGCGCCAAGCTAAAACAAAACTTCAGGGCCCTTCCGCTTCAGCCCTGCCATTGCACACAATGGAAAAACACTGGTTACATAAAGATGTCTCTCAGGTGTCTTCTGCTCTTGTAGGGGACCAGAGGCAGAGGTCCCTGTGGCCGGCCTGCACGGCACTGACCCAGAATGCCTTTCTCTGGCTCTGCCTCTCCGTGGGAAGGCAGAAGGAAAGCATCCGTCACCTTGTTCCCGCAGGGCATCTCTCTTGGAGGGCGTGGAGGTGGAGAGGGTGGTGTGGCCGGCTCTGAGGCAGGAGTTCCTGAGGCCCGGGGAGAAAGTCAGGTTTTCTAGGTCATTCTGAGAGACCTGTTGCCTTTGGAGAAAGAGTTCTCCAGCTAGAGAAGTTTGGGCAATGTCTGGAGACATGCTCTGTGGTCACAATGGGGAGTCCTACTGTCATCTAGTGGGTAGAATTCAAAGATGCTCTTTAACACCCCCAGTGACCAGGATGGCCAAGGAACCAGGAGCCAAGCAGAGGCAAAGGGCCCCAGGGCAGAGGCTGAGTGCGGCAGGTCTGGGTGAGGTGGATGGGGGGGGCTGTCTGCAGATGATGCACCTTCACCTGGCGTCTCCTTGCTCTCGACTGGTCTGACAAGACCACCTCTCCCTTCCTAAGAGAAAGGCTGTTTCCCAAGGGCAATCTAGGTGCTGACTTGAAACCTGAGTCCGCGCACGGTAGGAGTCACGCCCATGACCTTGGTGGTAAAGACTTGCCCTTGGGGGAAGGAAGAGAAGGCGGCCCTGACTTTTCCTCCTTCCTTCCCATCCCAGCCTTGCAGCGTTTCCTCTCATCCTTTCTCTTGTCCATTCTCTGCTGTGATTCCATTTTGTCTAGGCTCTTCCAAACATCCTTTCATTTCCTTTTTTTTGGGGGGGGGCAGATGTCTCCCTACCTCATCCTGGGGTGAATTAGAACTCTCAGCCCTCCTGCTCAGTGCTGAGGTTACAGACACCACTCACCTCTTAGTACCATTCAGTTTTTGAGTGACTCTCCTCCTCAAAGCTGAATGTTATGTAAAATGAAGAAAAATATTCCATCCTTTCCTCTGGAAACCTAGACACTGGTGTGGATGGTTCTCCTCAACACACGGTACACCACGTCAGCATTGTTCTGAGGGTCTCAGAGTCCACGCCTTGCAGACACTAGTCCCAGGATGGCCTTATGATGCTGCTTCTCTGATCTCTCCATTTGTTGACAAAGCAATGAACTCATGGGAGCTGCCTAAGAACCCTGCAAGAGCAGCAGCTATAAACATGAAATGCATGGATCAATGTTTATACTATTAAACAGTGTGTGTGACTCGGGAATTGGGAGTGTGAACATTTGTCATAGAAGTGATAAGAGCCTGGCTGGAGGGCCATTTCCCCCTCCGTCTCTGTGAATGATAACGTTGCTTCTTCTGAAGGGGAGCATGAGTGGGGGAACTGGAAGAGTTGGGGTTCACATAGTTGCAGACCCAGATATTGGTGTTTGCTCATTTTTATTCTGAGCGGCTGGCGTGATTCTAGACAAGCAGCATGCTGAGGTTAGGCTATAATTACTGTGTTGGGCTTCCAAGGACCTTGTTTCAGATCTTGATCCAGCCCATCGCTAGCTCTGTGAATTTGGATGGGTCCCAGGAATCCCTAGTTATAAAGAACAGCGGTAAGTCTGGGAAGATAACTAGTCAATAACATGCTTGCTTTGCAAGACCGAGAGCTTGACTTTAATTCCCAAGAACCCACATAGAAAAGCTGAGTCTCATGGTGCACACTTGTAATCCCAGGGGAGTGAAGACCAGGGGGTCCCTGGGACTCACTGGTCAGGTGGTATTGGAGACCACGTCCTTTGACTGCAGGAAGACAGTCCCACAGCTGTATTGACAACTGCAGAGTAGAGCTGGGGAGAGGGCTCAGCTAGGAAGGACCTTATTGTGCAGGCCCGAAGATGGAATTCGATCCTGCAGCACCTGTGCAGCCATTGGCGTGGGTTTGTAGATCCATTGCTGGGGTTGAAGTGCAGACAGGTGGATCCCTGGGGCGCACTGGTCAGCCAGCCTAGATAAATTGGTGAGCCCTAGGTCCCAATGAGAGACCATGTCCCACAAAACAAGATAGGTGGTGCCTGAGGAATAACACCTGAGGTTTCCCTCTGACCTGCACACACACACACACACACACACACACACACACACACACAC
>CABHPQ010000253.1:0-12362 GCA_902168405.1 Peromyscus aztecus
TGAGTATGGTTTGGGATTAGTTTGGGTTAGGTAGAAGTACAGCTGAGAAGGACTTTGTTGGCAGGAGTGGTCCAATCTGAATGTGGGCCATAGGTTAGGGAGAAGTTCCAGTGTGAAGCTGTACCAGTGTGAAGTTTCCAGTTCTCACTGAGTGAGCTGTGGTTATGTAGGAGGCTATTTCTTTGTTTGAAAATCAGAAGCATGACGTTTGTAACTAATTCTAGAATGAGTTGGGAAAAATAGTTTATTTATACAGAGAGTAATAAAGAAAATGGGGTGAAAATTTCCCAGTTTACACATTTGGGATCCAGGTCAAGGGTATACATGGGACATGTGGATGTTATTTGGACAACTCTTGGAGGGTTAAAATTATATCACATTAAAAAGTTGTCCAGAAGACAAAGCAGAATCCTGTGCAAATATGGACAGGTGTAAACCACGGAGGTTACTGGCCTGGTGTAGCTACCGCACAGCACTGTGTAACCGTGACGTGCAAGCTGTTTCAGCTGCTGAAGTCTGATCACTGGAAGGAAAATGGCGCCCTTGATGTAACAACAGGAGGCTGCACTGTCCTGCCATGCATCCTTAGTGGCCTGCCTGGCTCCTTGACCTTAAAATGGGAAGTTCACTGTTTAAAATGGGAAGTGGTGTGGGTGTGGGTGGTGGCAAGCTGGACTTCATCTGAAGAGCAATGAGACTTCCTGGAAGGACAGAAAGGGTACAGGAGAAAACGAAATTCCTTGTTGACATTTATCCTCTCCAACCTGATGGATAAGAGCAGGGCCTATGTGGTTTAGGTCCTATGGGTTGGGACCCCTTTGGGGGTTGAACGACCCTTTCACAGGGGTTACATATCCGATATACTGCATATGAGATATCTACATTACACTTCATAACAGTAGCAAAATGACAGTCATGAAGTAGCAACGAAATAATATTATGGTTGGGCATCACCACAACATGAATGGTATTAAAGGGTCACAGCATTAGGAAGGTTGAGAACTACTATTCTAGGAAGTAGATAGATTGCTGGGTATAAATGAACACACAGTTTCCTAGGTTTGGAAGCTGCGGAAGTACTCACAACAGAAGATTTCTGTGGGAAATTGTCTCTAGCTTCAGATCCTGTGTGAATGAGCCATGGAAAGAGATACAGCAAACAGTGTGGGAAGGCTTGGCACTTCCCTTCCATTTTACCAGCAGCGCCCATTTCAACATTTTCTTGAAATCCAGGCACAGCAAGACATACCAATGCCACCAGCTCATGTTTATGTTTATTTTGTCCCTTTTAATTCCACCTGTGGGTCGAAGAGATGGTTCCACAGGTAAAGATGCTTGCTGCCAAGCCTGATGACCTGAGTTTGATCCCTGGGACCTGCACAGTGTAAAGAGAAAAGCAGCTCCCACAGTTTGTCCTCTGGCCTTCCCCCATGAACTACGATGTGGATGTACCCCCAATAAATAAATAAATAATACAAAAAATGTTTTTGAAAGAAAATACGTTTGTTCCCCCAAAGTTGTGTACTCTCCAGAGATTCCTCTGATGGTCTCAATTTGCAGATGTTGACGAATGTTTCAGACTGTGAAAGACGGTGTTTTTTTTTTTTTTTTTTTTGCCTTGATGCCCTCTCTTTTGCTAGTCGGGTGTAGCGCAGGGCTTTGCATGTTCGTTTTGCAGTCGGTGGGAAGACGTTAGCTTATTTTCATGAGAGCATCTGATTACACGCCCCTGCTGGGAAAGCAAGGCTGTTCGAGCAGGTCCTTGTTTTTCACCTCTGAAACCTTGCTGTTCCCTGAGAGGACAGCAGGTGGGGCTGCAGACTTTTTATCAGGAAAGCATTTCCCCCCCTAGCTGCCCTTTGCCGGAATAACCTGCACAGGCACACATTCCCAGAAATAACAGGCATTTCCAAGTATTCCAGAAATATATGCAGGGCTGTTTAGTCATTCATAATCATCGCTTTGCAAGCACTCAATCCTGCAGAAAATATTTCAGAAGCAGAAAAAAGATTCATAGAATTCTCTGTTTTTAGAAAGAAGACAAAAAAAAAAAAAAGAAAAAGGAATTCAAGTGGGAGGCAGAGGCCCCCATTCTGCTCAATCACGTCTCTCTCTCTCTCTCTCTCTCTCTCTCTCTCTCTCTCTCTCTCTCTCCAGGTGGTGAAGGGCCCAGAGGGGCAACCGGGTGGAAAAAGTCTTTTCCATTTGCGTCAGAACTCTGAGGAGCGCTTCATTTCCCCACTCCACAAACTTTTTCAAGGCTCTGAGCTGCGGTTTTGATTTTCTCTGGATCACACAGAGGTGGCCCAGGTTCAGTGGTTCTGAGGAGGTCTGGAGGCACCCAGAACAGATCACTCAAGAGTCTTTTTGTTGGATACCTTGACGCCCTTGACTATTTCCCTAAGGGAGAATAAAGCACAGCATGTCACCGCTATGTAAAAGGCAGAGCCTATTTAAGCAAAACCAACAAGTTAAAAAAAAAAAAAAAAAAAGCTCACAGGTTAGTGTTGGGGGGAAGACACGGATGGCTGCAGTGGAAGAACTCAGTGTTGGGATTCTCCAGAGGGACAGAACCAATAGCTCAGGTCTGGTATATTGAAAGAGAGAGAGAGAAAGGGAGGGAGGGAGATACAGAGACAGCGAGGTGGAGACAGACTGAGAGACAATGAGAAAGACATACAGAGACAGAGACAGAGAATATGAATGGCTCGCCGAATTGTTGGGCTGGGGAGCTGGTGGCGCAAACTTGTGGCGCTGTTTTTGTTGTTTGTGTGCCTACGGTTTCAGGGCTGACCACTTGATACTGGACAGCCAACCAGGGGCTCCTTCCTGAGAGAGGCTAATTCGCTCCGAGCCTTCCCACCACACCTGTTGGGCGACCGCTCTTGCTCTGTCACTTCCGTTTTCAGGCCGCCCCTGCTGCTTTGCCATCGCTTCGGTTGACGTGGAAAACTGCTGGCCGTGACCCTTCGTGTAAGAGATGCTCACCGTGCTGGCTCGGATGAATGTATTGTTTCTTCAGCTAGCCCGTCATCTTTCTGGGTCTCATTTTCTCGCTGTTTTGAGGTTCTCCCCGGCTTTGAGGAGGGTCTTTTGAGATGTCCCCAGAGAGCGCCATTCGCATGGGAGATGTCATAGATAATCACAGTAGCTGCTTCTCAGCTGACAGTGGCAAAGCGGAGTGACTGAGTTGCTCTCTGTACCAGCTGATGACTGAACATGTCTCTGTCCTACCAACTGGACTCTTCCTCCCCAGGCCGCTGATCTTGGGACAACAGGGTATGGGCTTCAAATCTTGTGCCTCCGCTACGCATCGTAAGGCAGGATGCGTATCTTGAGGAGCATTGCTGGCTGTCCTCACTTCACTGCTAACAATTGTTTTTGTTGTTGTAAATTTGGGGTGGGGTAACCGTTGAAACTGCATGTCCTTGAACCTCATGCTGCCTCTTCTGGGCTGGCAGTGGGCAAATCTGCTTGCTCGGTGGTTTATGGTCCTCTGTATTAGCCATTCTAGGCCACAGGTTTTTTAGTAATACTAATATGAACAAGTGCTATTTGGAAAGTACTATCATCACCTGAGGGAAAGATTGGCACATGGAACCCGTGCAAAAATGGGGTATCAAGTGGGAGATAAAGCTTGGGGGAAGGGAAGAAATGACTAGGTAGTACCTAATCTCCTTCTTAGAAGCTCTTATGGTGGTACAAGCCCGTCATCCTAGTATTTGTAAGTTTGAGGCTAGCTTGAGCTACATAGACAAAGAAAATCCCAGACAACCTCCAGCCTTTATTTTTGTGGAGAGTTGAGCCAGACGTTTGAACTTTTTTAATTTTTTAAACAAAAATTAATGTTGTCATGGGAATGAATGTTGTCCTTTTTTTAAATTGTTGCTGCCTTTTAAGCCACGGCTGTCCGAATCGGCAACTGCCATTCCTCTGCTACTAGTAGCAGTTAGAGCACAGGCCGGTAGCAGGAGGGAATTCTGTTCCCTCTGGCACCGACTCTTTCAAAGCTATGAAGAGAACTTGACTAAATCTCTGTCCCTCTAAAGAACTCCAGATTCAAAGGTTAAGGTGGAATTCTGCTCCTCAGAGAGGCTGAATAGCAAGTAGCTCACCTCCCCTCCTTGCTCACGTCCTCCAAAAAGCCCTCATGCTCTTCTCGCCCCCACTTAAAAACCCTTCTCCACCTGGCTCCTCCCTACCACTTCCTGTCAGCTAGTTGCTGACGCAGCCTCCTGATGGCAGGTGAATTGTATGTAATCAAACACATCTTTGCATCATTAAACAAATGTTCCTGAGCATAGACAAAAGTAACACACCTTAAAATAATATTCTACAACAAGAACTCCTCTTTTTCTGACTACTCCCGTAGCAGCAGCTAATGATGTTCACCACAGTTTTCTAGGCAGTGTGAACTCTGCAGGAAATAAGAGGTTGTTAAGTGAGAAGTGATGCTTGCATGGCCACAGTCTCCGAGCTCTGGCTCTTAGTTGGGGTTTCTATTGCTGTGTTAAAACTCCGTGACTACGTTCAGGAGGAAAGGGTCTGTTTCTTCTGAACTTCCAGGTTCATCAGTGAGGGACATCAGGCCAAGGGCTCAGGCAGGGACCTGAAAGCAGGAAGTAAAGCAGAGACCATGGAGGGATACTACCTACTGGCTTGATCTTTATTGGCTTGTTTTCTTATAGCATCCAGGACCACCTGTCCCCAGTGGGCTGGGCCCTCCTGTATCAATCATTAATTAAGAAAATGCCCCACAGGCTTGCCTCTGGGCCAATCTAGTGGGTACATTTTCTTACCTGTGGGGGGGGGGGTCCTTCTTTTCAAATGACTTTAACCTGTATCAAATTTACATAAAACTGACCAATACACAGTGAGGTCCCTCCCCAATGGTTTAGGAGAAATAAAATAAAATAAATATAAATATGGAATAAAATTAATGACACACAATCAACCCCAACAAACTGGAGCTCTCCCTTATAAGTGCTGATTTAATAGGAGGCTGGAGCAGTTATTTGATCTGTAGTGGTTTCTGTGGTGGCTAGTTTATATCCACTTGACACAAGCTAAAGTCATCAGAGAGAAGGGGCCTCAATTGAGAAAGTGTCTCCTTAAGATTGGGCTGTAGACAGGCCTTAGGGCTTTTTCTTAATTAGTGATTGAGGCGGGAGGGTCTGGCCCACTGTAAGTGCATGAATCCCTAGGCTGGTGGTCCTGGGTTCTATAAGAAAGCCATGAGAGCAAGCTAGTCAGCAGCATCCCTCCATGACCTATGCATTAGTTCCTGCCTCCAGGTTCCTGCCATGTTTGAGTTCCTGCCCTAACTTCTTTCAGTGATGGACTATGATGTAGAAGACCCTTTCTTCCCAACTTGCTTTTGGTTATGGTGTTTCATCATAGCAATAGTAACTCTAACTAGGACAGTTTCACAGAAAAAATCTGCTCCAAGTAGAGGATAAGGGGTCAAATTTCAACTATCTTACACGATACTCTCCAGACAGAAGAAGATAACAAGTCAAGGGCTGGTGAGAGGGCTCAGGAGGTAAGGATGCTCACTGCTCATCCCAGTAGCCTGAGTTCAATCCCTGGGTCTCACATTGTAGAAGGAGTGGAGAGAGAATCCATTCTTGCAAGCTGTTCTCTGACTTCTACAGGCACACCTTGTCATGCATGAACCCGCTCCCCCTTAATAAATAATTAAATAAACTTAAAAAGAAAAGAAAAAGTATTACAAAAGCAATCCAAGAATTACCTTTTTGTTCAGAGAAAAGCTATGGCAAAACCATGAAAGCACAAAATAAGGCCACTGATTAATGATTGTGTGGAGGGAATGAAGGTAGAAAAACTCTCCAACAGAGGAAGAGATGAATGGGTGATCTGGCAGCCAATGTGGAGAGAAGTTCCATGGCTCATTACCAACTCAAGTGCTTATGCTACGGGAAAGCAGAGCTGTTGCTGATGGTGAAGCCTGACCCGGAGATCTCCAGCTTGTGCTGTGGAATGGGGGACTGTGAGCAGCTTGATTAAAGTTTTAGTAATATAAGCTAGCCAGGAGGAGCTGTGAACTCTTCCCCCAAACAAAAATAAAGCAGCAACGCTAGACAATCACACACACTTGTCATTCGTGGGACCTGGGATTAACTGTTCTTGAACATCAAGGAAAAGTCCAAGAGAAATTTTAGATGTTAGTATCTAGATACTGCATTGTCTACACAATGCGTGGTGCTTGATTTGAGGAAGAGGTGTGCGCACTGTATATTTGTATGAATGCAGAGTAGTTTTCGGTGATGTTGACACAGTTCCATGGCAAAACCTGGCATGTCTGCTTGGGAATGCTCCTCCCCAACCAGGCTCAGGAGTAACAACAGTTGTTTATGGCCAAGCCCTGACAGATAGCCACAGTAGATAGTGGTCAAAGCGTTGGCCATTTACCGAAATGCTGAGATGAGGTTTGTAGGTGGACCAAATGACCAGAGAACTCTTTACAGCTCCTTAAATGAGTTAATATTGATTTTACGGTGCTTTTTCTACTATTTTATAAGGAAAAGCAGCGAGAATACGAGGTGTTGGCGTCTGCTGCCCACTTTTATGAACTGCTCTGCTTTTTCCCCTTTTCGTTTTATTAACCATTTCCTGCTTTCGAAGGCAATTGAACAGATTGTTTATAGGTCAAGCACTAGGCCAGAAAATACGTTTTCTTTAAGTTTTTAAATAGCCACTTCCCCACCCCAAATGATGCAAAAGAAACAAACAAAATCAATAGAAGACTTGGGACCCTACTATCTACTTCATATACTGTTTTCCCCCCCTAGAAATTGGATAATTTTATATTCGTGTGGACAGAACCGGGGTTCTCTTGCAACACTAATTGGAGTCTCTCTAGCAAGTTCTGGGCATTTTTATAAAGCCGCTTTTCTATTTGTGTTGTATCTAGGACATGCCCCACTAGTCTGTCTGAATGCTCACTACATACATGATCCCCAGAAAAGGAAGGACGGAGGAGAAAGAGTGAACATCAAGCTGACACTGGTGGCAGCTTTTCCCTGTGTGTAGCATTGGGGTCACTTTATGACCCAGTGTAGCAATTAGCTTTAACATCTTGACTTCTGCGTCTTTCCAAATAGTCTGCATTCAAACCCAATTCCCAAACCAGCTCAGCAATGTTTCTGTTTCAGTTGTAAATCCCCTGAAACCAGGTTCTGTCTGTGGAAGTTGAGCCAACCAGCATGATTGTACATATAGTTTGTGCCTCAGATAATCTGTTTCCTCCTAAGGACAGGGTCTCAGGCCACAGTGTCAGGTGATGTTCGATGACTCCCGCTGGCATAGCTTTCCATGAGTTTCTCGGGATGGAGACCTTTCAAGAGCCAACTGCCGTCCTCTGACACAGAGGACAAGTGCTCTTGGGTGAGTGCTCATGCAGTTCCGAGGCCGAGGAAGCCGGAGTCAAGGAATTCAGGAGAACTAAGTGGCTTTGTGTTGCGGGATGGACCTTCTCCACGATTTCCCTCTTTAGGGTTTGCGTATTCCTGGAAAGTGATCAGCTCCAGGGGAAACTTTTGGTTAAAGATTTTTCTTTTCAGATTTTGTTTTCAATGTCCCCTTCTCCAGTTTGTTTTTCCCTAGGCAGACAGCACAGTGGCATGTAGTGGCTGCATTTCCACATATAAGGCTGATACTGGGTCAAGGTCTATTTCAAGTTGAGTGCACGGACTCTGGCATCTGTGTACGGAGCCAACGGGCCAGACAAAGGCCAGAGTACAAAAGGAGGCTCATGGATGTGAGACCATTTAAAAGCCAGAAACCAGGCCGAGAAACCATTACTAAGAAGTATTATTTAGTCCTCCATCTTACCACAGGTACTGCTCCTTATTTGGTAGGCAAGACTCAGATTTGGAATTCTTGGTGTGTGTGTGTGTGTGTGTGTGTGTGTGTGTGTGTGTGTGTGCACGTGCGCGTGTGTGAACGTGAATATAGGTACACACACATGCATGTGTATGTGTGCAAGGGAGGCCAGGGGACAGCCTTGGGTGTCATTCTTCAAGTTACTCGCTCCTTTTCTTCTTTAGACATGGTCTTACTCTGGCCCAGAGCTTGCCAAGTGGGTTAGACTGACTCTTGAGTGAGGCCCAGGAATCCTCCAGCCTTTGCCTCCCCAGTGCTGGGATTATGAGAGTATGCTACCATGCTGGATTTATTTATTTTTTTTTTATATTTTTTTTAAAATAAGGGTTAGGGGGATTGACTTCAGCTCAGACCTTAATTCCTTTCCTGCCTCTTCCCCATCTTTCAATGCACTCTTATTCTGGAGGAAGTGCTCTGCTATTTACCATATATATATGTGGTTGGTATATATTCATGTCATACAAATAAATGCCCTCAGCATATTCTGCTCTCAGAAGGGAGGAGACAAAGGTATTTTCACTTTGGCTAATGAGATGTGGTCTACAAAGAGGGTGTATTAGTCTACTAAAGCTGCTGTAATGAACTACCATGTACTGAGTGTCTTAAACAACAGAAGTTCATCATCTCCCAGTTCTGGAGGATGGAAGTCCAAGACCCAGGGCTTAGCAAAGTCGATTCCTTCTCTTAGCCCCAAGGAAGAGCTTATCCAAGCCTCTTTCTTAGCTTCTGGGGTTTTCCCAGTAAACTTTGTTATTTCCTGGCATGTGGACATATCACCCAGGTCTCTGCTTCTGTCTTTACACAACATTCTTCCTCTGCACTGGTCTGTGTCATAATTGACCCTTTTAGCAAGAATACCAGTCACACTGGATTGTGGTCCAAGCCAATGACCTCATCTTAACTTGGTTAACATCTTCAAAGTCCTACGTCGAAATCAGAGCACATGCTGAGGTCCTGGGGGTTAAGACTTCAACAGAGGAATTTTGGGAAAACCCAAGTCAGTCTCTAATAGAGGGTTGTATGGGCCCACTGGGGTGAGTGAGCACAGCCAAATGCAGCTGGATAAGGTCCAAAGCAGGGCTCTCTGAAGTGACAGTGACCCTCGGAGATCAAGGCGTGGTAGAAATTCTTTCTGTATCATCAGTAGTAGTGTTTGACACAGGCTGACCCATCAGTGTAAAGAGCCGTGGAATGGGTATGGGTTTCAACTCTGAATGCCTCAGCTGGCCACATTAAAGAAGGCTCTGCATTGCCCTCTGAAGAACCCTGATCTGTCTGTTGATTCCCACTTTATCCCCAGTTCCCACTACAGCTGCCCATGCAGTTCAGTGTGTAGACAGACTAGAGACACTCATTGCAACCACAAGCATTGGCATTTTGCACGGGATTGGCAGGTGGAGAACAGTCAACAGCCCTGTGCTAGGTATCTTGGCTCTGACTCCTGTCGATTGCACATTTCGTGCATCCAGTTTTGATTCTGGACAGTGTATTTCTAGTTCTGAGGGCAGTCAGACCTTCCATGTTCTGTATGTGGCCTATTCTGGAGCCCACATTTTAAAAATAATCCACAGCGGGAGGAGGGTTGTTCAATTCTGTGACTAAAAACAATCTCTGGGGAGCCAAAGAAACACTCAGATAATGTTTATTCTCCATGCTAAAATTAGGTGGGATGGTATTTTAGTCATTCCCAAAAATAAGACGTCTGGACTCAAATTCAGCTGCGGGTCCTGTCTTTATGGGATCAGATAACACTGGTTGTGTGGTAGGAGCTGGGCTCAGACATCAGAAATAAAGATGCTTCTAGGCGAGACACTGGGCCTTGCTACCAGGTAGCATATCTCGCTCATGAGGGTTTAGTTAATTTCAAGTATTTTTAGAGTAAAAACAAAACAAAAAGGAAGCAGCTGGAGGAGTGATTGAGAGCACGAAGTTCAGCACTTGTCACACTGAGCTGTGAAAATGAGAATTCTTCCTCTCAGCAGAGGACACACTGTTTGAGAACCATGGTGAAATCCATTTGTTTGCTTGGTTGGAAACTGAAAACAACTCACCTGATTTTTTTTTCCCTCTCTTCTGTGATCTGCTGTCGATTCAGTCCCAAGAGATTTGCTTTTTACCGCCTGGCTGTAAAATTTGATTTAGTTTGGTAGTTTCTCCCTAGCTGAGACCCGGGATGAATGTGCACTTTAGGAGAATGCCTGGGTTCAGTCCACACTCCTGCTGTTTCTCCAGTGGATTTTCTGGGACTCTATGTTTGGGAAGGGGAAGTCGGTGGTTCTTCAAGGCATTTAAACACTTAAAGCTTTCCAAATCAACGCGTCCCCACCTCCTTCTCTCAATGCCACGCTCAAAGGATCATTTCTTTACCAGATCCTGCATCTACTGAACTGCCCTTGGAGCAGGCAGTTGGGAGGCTTTAAAAGGAATGGAAAGAAACTTATTTAGAGGGGAAGAAAAGAAGCACTCTCACAAAACGAACCACTAAAGATTGGTCATCAAACTTGGAAGTAAAAGCAGAATTTGAGTTATCCCTTGCTCTGTGACAAGCCCTGTGGCCTACTTAAGGCCAAGAGAAAAGGAGAGCTCTGCCTCTAAATCACAAGGGTGTGTGTGGGTCCTGGAGGGATGGTGGCTCAGTGGGTAAAGATGCCTAGAATCAAGCTTGAGATCGAGGTTTAATCCCAGAACCCACACGGTGGGAAGAGAGAACCCAGCCCTCAAGTTATCCTCTGACTTCCACACATGCTTATTAAATACACACAGACACATGCACGTACACTAAATAAGCCAATAAATAAAGGTCAGATACGGAAAGCTGCATGTAGGATTCAGACTGTATGAGTCAGTTTTATCACCGGTGTCGCCAAACAATGGAAGAAACAACTTAGGGAATCGTACGTATTTTGGCCCATGGTTTCAGATATTCTGGCTCTCAGTCCTTTGTGGCATCCAGTCTGAGACTATGGTGAAGCAGGATGTTGTGGCAGTATGAACTTTAAGGAAAGAGGAAATCTGACTCAGGGTGGACAAGAAACAGAGGAAGGGACAGAGGGTGATACAGGAAAGGACCAGGGCAAAGTAGAGTTCCCCAGTGACCTGCTTCCTTCAGTTGGGCCCCTCATCCTACTTTCCACTACCTCCCAATGATGCCGCCAGAATCCATCAAGGAGTTAATCCACTTGCTTAGGTCAGAGCCCTGTAGATCATCACTTGCCCAAAGCCCGTCTGCTGGCAAACCAACTCTCAATACATGATGAGCCTGTGAGGCCATTTCAGATTCAATCCATATGACAGACACTAAACCCATCTGGTGGCAGCCATGTTTGGGCAGTGTTCACAGTGATGAGTGGAGCGCACAGTGAATGTTGCCTCCCTCCGTTCCCAGTCCTACAGACACCTGTGCTATAGAGTGATCTGTGTGAGCACGCTGATGTGTGCCACACAGGTATCTACCCAGTGCGTACATGCGACCTAAGAGCAGAAGGGAAAACAGGTGGGAGGAAGGCGACGAGCAGAAGCCTGAAAGAGAGGGGAGACACCAAGGGAGGATATGAGAGGAAGGTGAAAGGGTCAGAATGATACACCAGGAAGAAATTATCTCCACGAAACTCATCACTGTGCATAAGGAATATGCACTAATAAAAATGAAACGTGCCTTATCCAAATCTCTCCAGTGGGTATGACAGGTTGGAGTGACAGGGTTCTGTATGTAATGCTGAACTGCTAGAAAATTCTAGTTTTGAGTACTAAGTTCCTTGTGCGTGCGTGTGCATGTCTATATATGTGTTGGTGCATACACATATGTGTGAATGCATCTGCAGGTGTGTGTATGTGCTGTGGCAGCGCAAAAATTACTGTCGGTTTCTTTTTTAATTCCTTTCCACATTACTGGTTGATGGAGACTCTCCCAGTCAACCCAGCCATTTCTAATTCCAGCTAGTCTAGCTAGTTAGCTTGCCTGGGAAGCCCCTGCCTCTGCCTCACAAGTGCTGGGAATACAGACAGCTGCCATGCCTGCTTGGTGTTTTACATGGGGTCAGGATCTGAGCTCTGGTCCTCAGGTCTTCATGTCAAGCACCTTATGCACTCAGCTATCCCTTTAGCCCAAAGGCTTTTACATTAGTCTTTGCTGGCTGTATTCAGCTGTGTTCTATAGAGGATCAGAACTGATATATGACAAAAGGGGATTTCTTAGATTGGCTTACATGCTAGGGACAGCAGGGGCTGGGTAGTCCAGAAATAGTTATCCGTGAGCCGGGCCGGACAGGCTGAGATCTTGGGTGCTTCTCAGTCCATGAGGTTGATGCCTCAGAATTTCCATGCAGTGCTTGCTCTTGGAAGATCCCTGGAGTTACTGGTGCTGAGTCCGTGTTGGGAGGTTGAAGAATCTGGAGTCTGCAGCAACAGTAAACACACACACACACACACACACACACACACACACACACACACACACA
>CABHPQ010000253.1:12971-37851 GCA_902168405.1 Peromyscus aztecus
TCTCTCTCTCTCTCTCTCTCTCTCTCTCTCTCTCTCTCTCTCTCTCTGTATGTGTGTGTGTGTTTGTCATGTGCATGTGTGTCTCTCTCATTGTTTATGTTGTGTGCACATGTCTCTCTCTCTCATTGTGTGTGTTTGTTGTGTGCACGTCTCTCTCATATGTGTTTCTTGTGTGCACATGTCTCGCTCTCTCTCTCATTGTGTGTGTTTTGTGTGTGCACATGTGTGTAAGTGTGCATGTCTGTGTTGTTCTTCTGAGGCAGAGTCTGTCACTAAACTTGGGGGTTAGGCTAGTGGCCAACAAGCCCCAGTGGTTCTCCTGTCTCCACACTTCACAGGGTTTTATGCTAGTGACTACGCCCAGCTTTTTAGGTGGGTTCTTTTTAGGTGGTTCAGACCTGTGTAGCAAGCACTCTTCTGTGCTGAGCCGTCTCCCTAACGCTTCTTCTAGAATTCTAAGCGCAAAATGTTTTCCTTTCATCCTTGTGAAAGTAAGCTACTTTGTATTGCAGAATCACCCCTTCTACTGGAAGGACTTGGGCCCTATAGCCAGGTCACACATAAAACTAGTACAGAGAGCCTGGCAGTGGTGGCGCACGCCTTTTATCCCAGCACTCGGGAGGCAGAGGCAGGCGGATCTCTGTGAGTTCGAGGCCAGCCTGGGCTACCAAGTGAGTTCCAGGAAAGGCGCAAAGCTACACAGAGAAACCCTGTCTCGAAAAACCAAAACCAAAACCAAACCAAAACAAAACAAAAAAAACAATTAGTACAGAGGTGATACTGTGTACATGCTTCCCTGGGACCTGTCAAGGTGCTATCTTGCTTATGATTTTATCACTTGAATTGAAATATGAAGAGTTGACGTTTTTCCTGCTTTTTCCTGCTTCTTATTTATTCTCCACACAATGTTTTAGGATGAGCTGAGGATTTTTCTGGAGCCTCTCTGTCTTCCGTGTGTCTTTTATTCAGCAGGGCAGCAAATGGCAGGCTCCTGCTGTGACTCCACAGTCTTGCCTTTCTTCTTTGGCATCCATGCTAGAATGAATTTATATATATACACATACACACATACATACACATGTGTATATATACATACACACATATATTTACACACACACACACACACACACACACACACACACACACACACACGCATATTTATAAAACACCTTTTACAGCTCACTGTCAGCAAGCAAGCCAAAAACCACATCACCTTATCCTATACTCACATTAGCAAAAATAATTTAAATCAACAGTTCTGGCAGGCTGCAGTGGGGTTACTGTTATTTGGGGAGTAGGGTGCATCTACTGGGCTGGCTGACAGTGCTGGATTTTCCTGGCTCTTGCACTCGCCTAGACACAGCTCTTGAAGACTGCCTTGTTGTCTTGGCCCAGGAGGCAGTGATTTTGGCTCACTTCATCACAGCCCCTGGTGTCAACAGTCTTGTCTTCAGAGTTTTCCTGGTGTTAGCCCCAGGGATGGAGGTCTGTCAGTGAGTGTGTTTGCTAGGAAAGTTTTCCTCTGATAGAAGAAAAGGAAAACAGAAGCAAGCCAGACAGCTCTCTAGAAAGGCACAGGTTGTGTTTAGATTTCAATGTAAAATTCCATTCTTTTCTCCCTCCCTCAATCTCTTGAGGCCTCACCTTGGCACATCCTGATATAGCACAGATTTTAATCATCTCTGACTTAGACAATGAGCCAGAGGCCAGCACAAATCCAAACAGTCTTGAGTCTCCTTGGTGCCTTTTAAATGGCGGAACACCACATGCACACTGAGCAGACCACTCCATGCCCTGATTTGGACTTAGCCAATTGATTGATTGGTCCAGTGAGATGTTAGCTGATGTGAAGTCTGTGGTGTGGTTTGTCTACTGACTTTCAAATAAACTTCCATGTTGGTTCCCATTGTATGTTGGTTCTAGGAGGATGAGAAACATGGAGTAGATCTGAAAGAGACTGCAATTAAAGTCAAATCCTGAAGATCTGAGTCTACATCACCTGAACCCAGGCAGAGGCAGAGCAAGGAACAAGCATTTCCTGTTGCACATCCTGAACTTTCCTCATGCAGTAATAGTGACTCTTTCTAGCCCCACTACCACTACCATTACTTCCATCTTTCACTCTCCATCAATCCCTTGATGTTTTTAGTGTAGTAATAACATGATGATACAGGCTATTGCTGCCAGTATTGTTATATGGCCTAAGAGCCTAGTGAGGTCACTTCTTAAAGGAATATGTATATATATATATATGTATATATTGCATCTTGATTCAAATTAAATAGCATATCTGTCATTAGACATAGTGGGATGCAGAGGGTCAATTAGACTAAGAGGACTCAATTCAATTTCCAACCAAGAGTCTAGTGAACATCTGTGCCCATGCACTAAGGTGCCCAATCTTGATTGTCCACGTGACTGGATAGAGCAACACCTAGAGACCAGTAACACACACCTCTGGATGTACCTGTGAAGGTGTCTCTAGAGAGGATTGCCTAAGGGTGATGGAGAGACAAAGAAGAAAGCTGGGCATTCTCTCTCTTTTTCTGATGTTGATCAGCATGATATGAGCTGCTTGGCTCCAGCATGCTGTGCCTGCCATGTTGGACTAAATTCGCTGAAACGACAACCCAAATAAATCTCCCCCACTTTAAACTGTTTCTCTCTCTTGCATTTGTCACAGCAATGAAAAGTTTGACAAATGCATGTAAAGTGGAGCTAATCAGTGAGGTGTTTGTCTTCAGCTTTGCTAATGTGTACAGAAAACAAACAGATTCTCTGTCTCTCGCTGTTTCTCTGTCTCCCTGTCTCTGTCTCATTGTTTATTTAAGATGATCTACTTGTGCAGTCCAGGCTGTCCTGGAACTCCTAGGAGCCTTGTCACCCTGCTTGAGGCTCCTCTGACTTCTGAGTGCCGTGTGCCTTAGCTTCTTGACCCCTCTTGTTTGTGTAGCATTAGGGATGAAGCCCTGGGCTTTGAGCATACTAAGCAGGCACTCCATCATTGAGCTACATCTCCAAAATTGTTTTCCTAGCTCTATTTACTTTTTCTTCTAACTTACTACTAGGATGATCTTTCTAAAATACTCAACATGATGCTTAATCTTCACTGTTAACTTGTTTAGATTTGGGACCTAGAGACAAAATGTGAGGCCATTCATGAGAAGTCTGACTAAGGAGGAAGACTCACCCTGAATATGAGTGCATTCATCTTATGATGAATGAATGAATGAGGGCCCCTGAATGAATAAAAAGAATGAAGGGAAAGGGAGCCATGCACCATCACCATCCCCCCCCCTCTGCTTCCTTACTGTGAATGCAACATGACCAGCTGCCTCACACCTTTTCTGTGATAACTGGGCTGCCCTAGTTATTGTGCCTTTCCCACCATGATGAATAAAACACTCAACATGTGAGCCTAAATAAACCTGTAAGTTGTTTTGTTTTTTGTTTTTTTGTTTTTTTGTTTTTTGTTTTTTGTCATGGAAAGGAGAAAAGAAATGTCTCACACAACACTTTAAGTAAAAAGGATAAATGGCTTTCTTAGATTTTTCACCCAAAGAACCAAATAACAATACTTTGTCTTTACTGAGATTAGGTAATGCTACAGGGCAGCATTGAGTTCTGACTATGAATTAACTACAGTGAGACCTCCATGATGCCAGACAAGGATGCCAATGGCCTAGAGAGCCACAGAACTCCCTGGGTCCAAGAGTAGGGTATAAAGTGTCTGGAGAAAATAGGTAAGAGAGCTTGTGTCTTCCTTCAGTAAAAACAGCGAAGAGGACGTGAAGGAAGATTTGCTAAGACACATCACACTTTATTAAATCAGTTCTTTAGCGTTTTCACACACGTATGTGACGCATACTCTGACAACTTCTCTTAACTCCTCTCCACCCTTATCACCCACAGTCTGCCTTGTTCCCTACTCATCTTTCCTCAGGTTCATGACTTCCAGTTTAGTTTGTTTCTTAAACTTCCTCACCAAGAGAAGGCATCTGGAGCTATGATAGAAAAGAAAGGAGATTTTGACTCTGTTGTATCTCAGGCCAGCCACAACTGAGCAGAGATATACACTAACCAGGAAATCAAAATCCATGGCTTTACAATAATTCGTGCAGAATCTCAGCTCCATGACCTGCTTGCCTTTAGGTAAGAAATTCTGGAGACTGAGTCTCCTTACCAAGATGGAAGGTCTCACGGAGTTTCTGGACAACAAACCTAAAATGAAACTTCAGATTGCATTGATGGATGCTAGCATCTCTTCCCTTCATGGTGTTTAAACAAACTGTAAGCCTGTGGGGTTGTGGATATGCTCAGAGAGGAGGAGCTGACAGAACATAGTTCTGGGTCAGAAGGGACATGGACTATTATAGGCTATCAACACAAATGAATGCATTAACCAAGAGTGGGGACAACTCCTCGTTCAACTGTCCCTCCCTCTAGGATGCCCTTCCTTCTCCTGATGGCTTCTGTGCATTTTGATGGCCCATGCATCTCTTATCCTAATTGATCACACTGTTCTAACTTGTGGTTTCGTTGGTGTCATAGTTAGCTTTGTCATCTTGACACTGCCCAGACTCATCTGAAAGGAAAGCCTTGATTCAGGAGTTTGCTAGATCAGACTGGCCTATGGGTATGTGTGGGGGGCGTTGTCTTGATTATTCATTGATGCAGGAGGGTCCAGCCCACATAGGAGGATGGTCCTAGGCTATCTAAGAAAGCTAGCAAAGCACAAGTCTAGGGGCCAGCAAGCAGAATTCCTTCATGGATCTGCTTGGGTTCCTGCCCCAATTTCCCTAAGTGATGGAATATGACCTGAAAGCATGAGCCAAATGAATATTTTCCCCTTCATGCCTTTGGTCATGGTATTTGTCATAGCAACAGAATGGAACTAGAACACTGGTCACTGCTTCATTAGACTTGACCATCTGGAAGGCTAGTGCTTGATGCTATTTCTATGCTCTCAAAAGTTAGCACAGGAGGGGGATTAGGGCGTGAATATGGCCAAAGCAGATGATATATTTGGACATATATATATATATTTCTTTCTAGCTGAAACATTGGAGTGAGGGTTGAGACTCAGAAAGTGAATGAAACATAAGGATGAGGAAGCTCAGAAAACATCAGAATTGAAGAGACTCACTTTCCCAAGATCCCAAGATGATCTCTCTCTCCCCCTCTCTCTTTCTCTCCACATACATGCATGCACACATGTACAGGGGTGTATGTGTAACAATTACTGTGAGAGGAAACTCTTGAGTGGAGTTGCCTACAACTTGGGCAGGAAGCTCCAGGATGCAGCTCTTATGAGACCCATGCGAGGGTGGTTTTTTTCAGAGATGCAGCTGCCCAAAAGTCTCTTAATGCTCATGTAAGTAATTCCTCATAATAAAATTATTGTCTTACAGTTTTAGTTAGGGTTTCTATTGCTGTCACAAAACACCATGATCAAACTCAAGATTATTTGGTTTACACTTCCAGGTCATATTCCATCAATGAAGGAACAGGAACTCAAGCAGGGCTGGAACCTGGAGGCAGGAGTTGATGCACAGGTCATGGAGGGGAGCTGCTTACTGGCTTGCTCCTCATAGCTTACTCATCCTGCTTTCTTATAGAACCCAGGACCATCAGTCCACGGATGGCACCACCCACAATGGACTGGATCCTCCTCCATCAATCACTAATTAAGAAAATGCTTTTTATAGCCAGATCTTCTGGAGGAATTTTCTCAGTTAAGATTCCCTCCTTTCAGATAACTTGACTTTGTGTGTCAAGATGACTTAAGATCAGCCCCAGCATATTTACCAAACAGGTCTTAGATGGAAATGTTTGGGTTTTTTTTTTTTTGTTGTTGTTGTTGTTGTTGGTGCCCTATCTGGAGTAAACACCTCTCCCAGGAAAAGTCACACAATACACACACACACACACACACACACATACACACACACACAAATAAGCCCCCAAAGACAGTACTTGAGATACTCGATGACATGAAATCTTTTGTTCATTGACTAGATTACTATTCCAAAAGTGAGGTGGAGAATTAAAGCAATTCTCTGGGTAAAGGGTCAAGACAGTCCAGTAGAAATATAATGTGATCCTTCCAAGTAGTTAAAAGTTTTCTAAATCCACACTAAAAGTAAAAGGTAGGTAAAATTAATTTTAAAACATTTCCTTTACCCTAGTAAATTTCAAATATGATTTAAAAATGTGGACATGGAGTGGGTGACATGTTGCTATTCTCATAGTTTCTCAGTGGTGCTAGCCATATCTTAAGGTTTAATAATAACCTGTTTCGCTGGACAGTACATTCTAGGTAACAAATTCCCATGGTGGGTTATGTGGGCGGAGATGGATCGGTCCTTGCAGTTTTCTTCTGTTGTTGTGCCATTGTTTTTAGGAACCACAGTAATCACATTTGCTTACTCAACCTGCAGACAGGTTTAAAGTTCAGTGGTAACTTCAAAATTCCTCACCCCAGGAGACATTGGCCAGTTCCTTGGTTGGTTCACACACACACACACACACACACACACACACACACATTGATTAAAACAAAGTCATTCAAGTTGTTCCACATACAATCATTATAGAAGAAGCAGTTGTGTTTTTATTTTTTAATCTTTATTTTTTTTAAAGATTTATTTTTGAATTATTTTTATTTCTGGGTTTGTGTGTCTGTCTGTAGGTATGATATGTGAGTGCAGGGTCCTGTGGAGGCAGGGAGAGGGCACTGGATCCCCTGGAGCTGTGGTTGCAGGCAATTGTGATCTATCTGATGTGGATGCTGGAATCCTAGGTCAGATCCTTCAGAAGAGCAGTGCACTCTCTTAGCCACTGAGCCATCTCTCCAGCCTAGTTGTGCTTCAATAACAAGCAATAATAATCAGTTTCTGTAATGAGTAGAGGAAGCCTTGAGTGAGTGAAGTCCTGAATGAATTTGTACTTTGATATGGGCACAGCCATGGTGAGGATCCCAAGGCCTCAGACCCATGTGTTACCCATATGACCCGGACTCAAGAAAACTGGCATAGGTTTCTGAGTGTGTTTATGAACTGTTGACCCGTGTGTGTAAAGACTGGCAACTGCAGCTTCTTCCTGTGTGTTTGCAGCCTGAGACTGCTGGCCTGCAGAGGCCTCCAACTGAGACTCACCAATCCCACCACCCACCCACCCTGTGTGATGCTGTATCTAATAAACACACTGAGGTTCTGAAGGTTGGGGGTAGCAGTTAGAGAACCCCACCAGATTCCAGCTTCACTGTACCTGTGTTTGTGTGTCTGTCTGTCTCTCTTCATTCTCTCCCTGCCCCTAGTCAGGGTACTGGGACCCAAGCCTTGCAGGCTGTGGCAAATCTCAAAAGGAAATTACATAGACTATCTCATTTAATACTAGGAAAAGGAAAATTTTTTTTTCTTAGAAATAAATATAAACAAGGAAGAAGATGACTTGTTTGCTGAAAACAAAATAATGCTAGAATAAATTAAGGAAGACATGAAAAATGGGAAGACATTTCATGGTCATAGGTTAATTGGAAGATATGAGATTGTTAACATGCCTATACCATGCAAAATTACCTATAGACTCATTCGATATCTGTCAAATCTCAAAAATATGTTTAAACAGAAAAAAATCATAAAGTTCATGTGGAAACACTATAGATGGATGGGCTTGAGGGGGGTCTGGAACAAGAGAATCAAGTGGGGAGGGAGAGGGAAAAGGGGGATGAGGGAGAGAAATGGGGAGAGACAGCTAAAATTTGAGGGGTGGTATGAAAACCTAATACAATAGAAGCTCCCTAAAATATATGTGCATATGAGGATGATCTAGATGAAATCACCAAACAACTCGGGAGACAGAGCCCCAACTGGCCATCTCTTGTGAGCAAATGAAGCTTCCAGTATCAGGAACGGGTTACGTCTAATTGTATTATTTGCCAAAGGCATACCAGAGGAAACCCCAAACAACCCAGGCTATTGCCAAGGCTATTGGTGGCTCTCCACAACTGAACATGAAGAGGTTGGTCTGGTGTTTACAAAGAGCTTTCGCCCCTACTGGCTAGTGTCTTTGGTACAGGAAGGTACTTTACATGCTACCAAAAGAGAAAAGTAAACACAAAGCCAGCCACCAACCCTTTGATCTCTCATGATGTTCTGCCTGCAAGCTATGCTAGGGCAATGGTGGCACAAAGCTTGTAGCAGTAACCAGCCAACACCAACCAATACCTGATTTAACTTAAGACTCACTTCATGAGATGGAACTCATTCCTGACAGTGCGTGGGTGACCGAGAACCTGAGACTAGAGAGAGCCCAGCGACCTAGAACAAAACCAAATACTACTGTTTTAAAAACAGACAAAAACACCCCCCCCATAAGCAAATAAAAAACACAGCAATAAAATGACTCCTAATGACACTCTACTATACTCATAGACCAGTGACCTGCTCAGCTATCATCAGAAAAGCTTCCTCCTGCAGCAGATGGGAACAAATACAAAGACCCACAGCCAGCCAGGAAGCAGAGAGTGAGAAATCTTGGAACACTCAGCCCTACATGGGATGGCTCTATGAAATCCCTCCTCTCAGGGCTCAGGGAACCCTGAGGAAGAGGCAAAGGGGAAGATTATTAGAGCCAGAGGGGATGGAAGACATCAAGAAAACAAGGCCTTGAAAATCAGTACATGGTAGATGCACATATGAACTCAGAGACTGAGGCAGCATGCGCAGGGCCTGTGTGGGTCTGTACCAGTCGGAGTCCTAGAACTGAAAGGAGAGGTAAACATATGCCGCCATCCCTAAACCAGGAACTATCTCCAAATGATAACCACTTGCAAATGAATATGTAGGTTTCTCCAAGGGAGTTTCACAAGGAAGTCTCACTGGGGAAACAAACAACTCCTAAGGACAGGCTGTGTGCCCAGCAGTAGATGCCAACAGAAAAAGAACTCAACAGCATGTTTAGAGGCTCCATGTTTCATGATGTTGGGTCAGAACTTTTTAACAATTTTGTTATATTTACGCCCCCGCCCCCGCTTTCTCGTTCTCTTCTCTTACCCTACAGGTTCTTTGCACATACGTTATGGTTTCTATTTTTGCGTTTTCATGGGATTCCTAAGTGTGTGAACCAGTGGGTCTCTGCATCTCTGCCTGTTTCTTGTGCCTTTTCTTGGGCTCTTTTCCTTCTGTTTGTTTGTTTTATCCTATTCCTGTTTGTTAGTTTTTGTTTTATCTTATTATATTTTATTATTATCCCTTAGATGTCTGTTTATTTTCTAATGGGACACAGAAAAGGGATGGATCCAGATGGGAGAAAAGGTGGGGAGGAAGTAGGAGGAATAAAGAAAGAGGAAACAAAGATACCTTCACAATAGACTACTGGCAATGGTCGAGAGACAGCCCGAACTGACCTACTCTGGTGATAGGATGGCCAAACACCCTAATTGTCATGCTAGAAACCTCATCCAATGACTGAGGGAACCGGATGCAGAGAACCATGGCCAGGCCCCAGATGGAGCTCCAGGAGTCCAATTGGCAAGAAAGAGGAGGGTTTGTATGAGTGAGAATTGTTGAGACCAAGATTGGAAAAAGCACAGGGACAAATAGCCAAACGAATGGAAACACATGAACTGTGAACCAATAGCTGAGGAGCCCCCATCTGAATCAGGCCCTCTGGATAAGTGAGACAGTTGATTAGCTTGATCTGTTTGGGAGGCATCCAGGCAGTGGGACCGGGACCTGTCCTCAGTGCATCATGAACTGGCTGTTTGGAACCTCGGGCTTATATAGGGACACTTGGCTCAGCCTGGGAGAAGGGGACTGGACCTGCCTGGACTGAATCTACCAGGTTGAACTCAATCCTCAGGGGAGTCTTTGCCCTGGAGGAGATGGGAATGGGAGGTGGGCTGGGGTGGAGGCAGGGTGGGGGGAGGCAGGACAGGGGAGAACAAGGGAATCCGTGACTGATATGTAAAATTAAATTAAATTATAAAATAAAAAACAACAAAACACAGAAAAAATTAATATAAATCAACAGTAAATAATGAACTTGCATAGACATATATCCTTCATTTGTCCCAGCATATAGAATTTCATTGCATGGCTCTGTCACAAGTTGCCTTATCTTTTCTGTCAATGGTCCTTAGACAGTTTCTGCCATTTCTCTATCATGAAATGCCATGGACATCTAGTGCATGCTTTTAGTGAGAAGATTCACACCATTTTGTTTGGCACACATGGGATTGGAGGTGCAGAACCCTGAGGTCAGCACTTGATCAGTGTAATCAGACACAGCTAAGGTTTCCAGCAGTGCCAGTTTATACATGCAGCATCACTGTGGGAACCCAGTTGTCTCAGCTCTTCTCCAGGACTTAGTCTTTCTACTTTTCTTCTTAACTGCCTGGGTACAAAATCATGGTAGCATCAGGAAAGCTTGCTCCAATAGGACTTTTGACTAATTAGAGATTTGTTCTACTTAGTTTAAGCAGTTTGGAATTCTATTGTACACACACACACACACACACACACACACACACACACACACACACACGGGAGCATGCATCCTGGGGGCAAGCTCGACAACTCTTTCTTAACAGCCCAGGATCTAGAAAAACTGGTGTGAAAAGGCAGACTTCCATTAGAGGTCAGCACGAGACTGTCTGGTGACACACTGGCCAGCTCTCTGTTCATTCTTCTTTGGTTTCCTTTGCAATTTTTTTGAAAATATGCTCTAGTTCCAGCTGAAACCCAAGGAAATGTTGGCTCAACAAACTTCACAATTTCCTGTCACACTGTAAGTCATATACTATAAACTGGTGGCTTTGGGTACAGGGATAAACCACCTCCAAAGAACACTGTAGTATAGCTTTCTAAAGGGGGAACTCGGAGTGGGCAGGGTCTGGGTAAAGGGAATGGTGAAGAAAAGTATTTTTCATAAAGAACTCATAGGGGCTGGGCCTTAGCTCTGCTGTGAGACAGTGAATCAACAGTACAGAGGAAGGGGCGATGTAACCCAACCTGGAGGGCTTTTAATGGCCATTTGTTCCCAGCAATTGGCAGTAAGTTTTCCTTTTCTTGTGGCTTTGTCCTCTGCAATGAGTTTCCATTTTTCTGAGGGAGGTCACTGCCCATCACCTGTGGTGTTCCTTCCTCAGTGCACCAGAAAGGAAAGAGAAGGTTGGTGGCTTACTGGCCCAAGCCAACCAAGTGTTTCCATACTCTTATTATTGGCTTGTGTGCTTGGTGTGAACCCTCTTACAATTACTTCTGTGCTCATGGACAGAAACAGAGACCCAAGCTCCAAACCAAAATGATACCTTAGGTCCAATGGGAAAGTAGGGGGAGTCACCAAGAAGAAGGTCACTTGAACCAAAATAAAAACTCTGGCCTTCCTAGTATTTCCCAGCCCGTCTCTATCAAGAGTTCTGGAACATATGCCAATAAACTTCACCTTCGCATTTCTCTGAGATGTTTTCCTGTTTGTTAATTCTTTAACTGACAGAAAAGGGACCCCTCTGCTAGCTCGTGTCAGTTGCCAATCATAGAAAGCTTGCCTACCACTCTTGAAGCTTGGGTTCAATACCCAGCATTGCAAGGAAGAAACGAAGACCCCAAGGAAATCTCTTTTTTGTATAAAAAGAGTTTGGAAGTACTGCTAATGAGTTCAGGAACACTGAATTAACATTGTACATGTGCAAATGCACAGGCAGATGCAGTGCATACATATGTATGTATGCACTATCTTGATTAGAATTTTTAAAACTCAGCTAATAAAAACTTTGATTTGTCAATGTAATTTTGTTGAAGTAAAAATATGATGATAATAATTACTTAACCCATGAAAATATAGACTACTAACAAAATGTTTTAAATACTCAAGTGTATAAGGGAAGATGTCTCTGGTGAGAAATGCCTGGAAATTACAGCTTTATTAGGAAAATGACACTGAGCTGTGGCAACAGTGTTTGTGGATGCGCTGGTGGATGTGGAATCCTGCCTTGGATATCTTGGATTTTGCTGGAGTCTATAAAGACACAAAGAAACTTCTTGGAGACCATGTATAATCTAATCCTGAAGACCTAAGCATCAAAGGTCAAATCATCTTTCTTGATTTAGTATCTATTATTTATGTGCCTAACATCATTTCAGATGTTGGAAGTGCAGAACTAATCAATATAAACTCTCTGAGATTAAGGAATCCACATTCTCCAGATTTCTTACTCAAAATTAAAAAGAAAAAAAAATCTCAGAACAGGGCAATGGGCTAGTTATGACTAATGGGAATTGGGAATTAAAACAGAATGTCTGTAAGACTCTAATTGTATGACCAGAAATATTTCCCTCTTAGCCAGCACATAAACACATTGGGAAAGCTCATTTCTTTTTGTACATGTGGGGAAAATAAAATACATTGAGGAATGTTGAGGAAAACTTTTTGGGATTCCTGGAGTGACTTTAGATTTACCAGGAAACTGTAAATGAAACAAACTGTTGTGTTCACTGTGCCAGAAAAGAGAAAACTCAGAGCAGGCAGTCCCGAAAAGCATCCTGAGCCGGGATGTGGTGTCCTTTCCATCCCCCCAGCCACTGGGCAGCTACAGAAGGTGGGGGACTTCAGACTGTAAGTTAAACTTCAGCAAAGTACAGAAGAGGGAGGTAAAGGTACTTTCCGATTTCGCTGCCACACACTCCTTGAAGTCTTTCTGTTTGTTGATGCACAGGCACATCCATAGACTGAGCCTGCATAACAAGGCAGTAAAGCTGGCCATAGGCTAGACACAACTGCAAATTCCACTTTTTTTTCACTCAATACCATGAAAATATGAATTCTCCTGTGCTATCAAATACTTCCGAAGTCGTGAGTTCTTTCATTGTATGAACATACCAACCCACTCAGATATTTACAGCTTCCTTTGTTATTGATAGTGCTGGAGTTAACATCTGTGTGTATCTGTGTTTGGATGCAGCTCTGCTTTTTTTTTTTTCCCTCCCTAGGATAAACTCCTGAAAGGGGAATTTCTTAGTCAATGATACAAACACTTTTAAGGCAAACATCTCTAACTTCCCCAGGCACAGAAGAAAGAGGGATTTAAATGTATACTGTTGGTCTCCAAATGCCATCCGATAACTGTGTGGGTGACAGCAGCCTCTCATCTTGTTAACAAGGGGGGTTTCATAATTGTTGTCTTAGATAATTTCTTAACTAGGGGAAATTCAACTCGAATCTGGAAGCTGCTTGAGATTAGTTCAGGAACAAAGTCCTCAGTGAGGCTAGGGTTTTTTTTTTTTTCTTTCTTTTTTTCTTTGCCTTTCAGTTCCCAACCAAGCAGCCACGTAAACTGAAGGTTGAAAACCAGTCACTTACAGCTGCTCCTGATAAAACAGAGCAGTCTCAAGTGCTCTCCCTCTGGCAGCTGCCTCCTCTTCGGTTATCATTCCTTTGCCTGTATCTTCTCCCGTTTCTCATTTGGTCCCAAGCACAGAGCTAAGAGGGCGTCTGTTCTCAAGCCTGGGATTCGCTCATCTTATCGCTCTGCCTTGCTTCCCACCAAGAGGGGCCTTCGCTGCCGCTTCCCCTCCTCCAGCCCCCCTAACCTTTTTAGCAGTTTATAGCACGTCCCTCTCTTGGATACAGAAAATGCAGGCCCTCAACAGGATCTGAGTGTGCTGTTTGGAACTGTTTATGGCCGATTTTGGACTCTGCAGGCAGGGCCATAAATACACAGTTAATCTGCCTGATAGCAAGAGCAGTCACCTTGGCCCCAAGAGATTAACCACATGTGGAAACACAGGGAGACCGTCCTTCCCGAACCAGTCCTATGGCGCAGCTGGCTGTGAGCCTGGCCCTGCATGGACTGGGTGAGGGACACAGATGCCCCAGCTGCCTCTGGGGGCCACAGTCTTTGCCTGTACATACAGTTGTTTAATCCCCCCAATGGGCTCCTCAGTCCTTCCCTGTCCTTGGAAAAGATCCATCAGTTGCCTAAACCATGGTTTAGCCTCTCTGCTGTTGTACTTTCAAAACTTCACCACCTCTTATTAGGTCGTTTTTGGGGTGCAATGTCCAATAAGGTGGTCGCTAGTAGCCACACGGGTTATTTCCACTTAAATGAAATAAGAGAGTGGAAGTAAAGAGTTCACTTTCTCAGTTAGACTCAGCACGTGTTAAGTATTCAGTAGCCGAGTGTGACGAGTGGCTACTGCAGAGGCAGAACAGTCCGTCGTTAGAGGAGGCTTTCTTGGACAGCGTTGATTTATGGCATTTGTATTGGGGAAGGAGGGGAATCCAGCCTCCTCACTGCATATTTTGGACTTTTTTGGGCAACCTGATGATAGCTGACGGCGTTTGAGCTTTTCCCCAAAGGCAGGAAATACGCTTGAGAGCCCTACCTCATGGAACTTTAGATAAGCCTGTGTAGAAGGCGGGTTATTATTGTGCCCACACTACAGACGACAAAAGGAAACCTGAATCATGCTCCCAGGACTACTGAGATGTTAACTGTTCCGACGTCACCCAGTCCAGCTCCCTAGCTGTGGGAAGCTCTGTGTGCCAAGCTCCCGGGCTCTACTGCATTTAGGAGATTTCTCAAACACTGCAGGACCCTAGGACTGAGGGTCCAGCCCCAGGAGACTTCTTAGGCATAGAGTCCGGGTGTCAGGTCTCCATCTAGCTGTTTTCGGAAGAGAACATTCTAGAACTCATTTCAGTTTTGTGGCTTTCATTGAGAGTCATCTGAAATGGGGGTTTTCTGGTTGTTTTAAAAATTTTCAAGGTTAATACAAAAAACTAGCACAGAGTCCAAGATCTTTGGACCAGCTGCCCTGAATATTCTCATGTGTTTTGGATGGTGGTCACCTGCAGGGGTTTGTGGGGCAGTGAAAGGAGGGAGAAATAAGGAGGCCCCTGCATAGTTCTTCACAGTATCCTGTCTCATGTTCCCACGAAGGTTTCCCATCACCGATTGCTCCTTCTTAGCACCCCAGTTTACTACAATTTAAGTGGCAAACAAAACCTAAATACTTTCATGGTCTACCATGTGATATTTTAATACAGTGTGGAATATAAATCAAGCTAATTAAGAGCCCCACTAACTCACATCCTTATCTTTTTTTTGTGGTAAGAACATTTAAGGTCTCTTGCTCTCTTAGGAGATTTTAAGCACACAGTATTATAATATTGGGTAAAGTCACTATGCTGCATAGCAGATCCGCAGAACTTCCATGTATCTTCCTGAAACTGTGGACCTTTTCACGACAGCTTTCAATTCCTTGTTTTTCTTCCACTTTGCACCCAGCTCTGGGCAGTCACTGTTCTACTCTACTCTGTGTTTTTCCTTAAATTCAGCTCTTCATTGTTATTACATTTACTCATTTAGTGTGTGTGTGTGTGTGTGTGGGACACTCTGACAGTGAGAGGATGAGAGGACAACTTTCAGAAGCTGGTTCACCATGTGGGTCCTGGGGACCAAGCTCAAGCCATCAGGCTTTGTGACAAAGATCCTTTATCTGTTCAGCCATCTAGTTAGCCTGAATTCAAGTCTTTTACGTTCAAAATGTAGGTAAGACCATGCAGTGTTTGTCTTTTTGTACCTAGCTACTTTCACATGTTTACATCTGTCAATGTTAGAATTGGCAGAATTTTGTTCTTTTTAAAGTATGAGTGGTGATCCATGATATGAATATCCTACATTTTCTTCATTCATTCATTCATTAATTCACAATGGACACTTAGATTGATACCATATCACTGCTACTGTGAACACAACTGCACTGGCTGAGAGAGTGCAGAGGCCTTCTTAACATACTGACTGCATTTCCTTTGGATATATGGCCAAGCGTGGGCTTCCTGAATGTCTGGTAGTTCTCTCTTTAATTTTGTAGAAAGTTCACACGGTGGTCTATGGGAGCCGTACTGTTACCCCCACCAACTGTGCACAGGTAACCAGGGTCTGCCTTGCACACAGCTCTAGTCCCAATTCCTGCTGTCCCGTCTCCTGCTTCTCTGACCCTGACGTCTTCTCCTCTGACTGGATGTGAGGCAGCACCCCGGCACTTTGTGAGCTGAGTGTCAGGACAAGGTGTGAGCTGATTTCCCCGAAATCTCGCTTGTCCTGGAGATAGCCTCCTGGGCCAGATGGCTCTTCAGGACCAAAGTTCAGTTCCCTCCACTCTGCAGCCCACTGGCAATCTCAGAAGGTGCAAGTGCCACGTATCCTGGTGGTGACAGATTAGAGGAGGGCCAGAGGCGACAACACAGTTGCTCCGGAGGGGCTGAGAGGTGACTGATGAGGCCCCAAGCCCGCGCAGTGGATTGAGAGCCCCCTTCCCGCCCTCTCCGGCATGAAGCTGAAGCAGGGCCACGGGGCTTCCTGCGCTGAGCACTCAGAGCCTTGTTTGGTAAAAATACTTTTGCGGATTTTCTCCTATTATTGGTGTGAATGAATAACCCCTCAACCAAAATGTGATCTTCTGGATGGCAGGGAGTGGGTTTCTGTCTGTATTTGTGAAGTGCTGGGGGTGATGCTTCACTTAGTAGCCACAATAAGGGGAAAAAGACCCATAAGAGGGGGTCCACAGAAAGACGTTCAGCATGTTTTGTTCAACAAAGAGGAACTTATCAATCTATTTATACTGTTCCATCCATTTTTAGAAAAAAAAGTATCTCCTTAGAACATACCTTCCTGTTTTCCTTTTATGCACGGTCCCCCCCCTCCCCCCCACGGTCTGTCCTCACACAAGGAAAAAGCCCAGACAATCCTGCACAATATGTTAACTGCTGGTTACGTCTCTGGGTTGAGGTTATGGCAGTTAAACAACACTTGAATGACTTAAATAGAGGCAGGAGGGCAGGACACAGGCTTGAGGAAAACACGAGCACCTGGGCATCAGGAGGTCCCCACGGCATCTCCCGGATGAAGGAAATCCGAAAGAAAGGCTAGTTGGTGCTGTTTATTAGTCGCCAGCACGTTTCCATCTTGTCTGTCTGCTTCAGAAGGCAGCTTCTGAGAGGGAGAGAAGCTGATGATCCTAGCCTGCCTCGTGCGCTTTTCCTGGGTTCCACGGCGGCAGAACACGGGGTGGGAAACCAGTGCTATCATCAAAGAAAGGGGCACAGATGATGCTGTGGGCGTGGAGTGGGGAATAAGAGGACTGCCAAGGACGGTGGGGTGTTTCTTCGGCTGCGGTTTCTTGACATCTTTGCGACAAACATTTAAAAATACTTCTATTGTCTTTTTATCTGTAGTTTTTCTAAACTTTTTTCCCCCCAAACGTCTTAAGTACATCTTATTCATAAAATATTTGTATACATTCTGGTAAGAGACACCGTATTGTTCAAGAAATATAGTGCCAAAAGATAAAGGTCGAGGAAGGAGCCAGTGCCCTGGAAGGGTTCCTGAGAGCGTTTGAATAGGGAAAGTGACGGGATACCTGGGTATTGGGAGGACCATTGGCTTTATTCTGGGGCTGCGGAGACTCAGGTCTAGTTAAGGGTCCCTTCCACTGCTGAGAGAACGGTATCAGAGTTCAGGGGTGGGGCTGAAGCCCGGAGTGCGTCCGGAAGTAGGACGGGTGGCTGGAATTGCACATGTGGCCTGGCCGAAGGAGTCAGTGGAGATGCTCTGTGACTCGTGTTGCTGCTGGTGTGATTGGACGAAGAGGGCTCTGTCATTTCTGCCAATCCCAATTTCTAGGACGCTGCAGCTAGACAGCAGCAGTGTGTGTACAGAAGCAGTTAGTTTGTGTGTGTGTGTGTGGGGGGGCATGGTGGTGGGGGTCAAGGAAACCAGACTCAGTATCTGGATGACTGAGAAGAGGTGTCAAAGGTACAGCTGAAATAGATACACGTACAGGTATGCATCTGTCAGGGCTTCTCGGTGTGCCACCTCTGATCATCAGACTCTCTTCTCTGTCTCTTTCCTCCCAGCTACAATAGTGAAGAGGACAACTTTTAAAATGATAACAGACATTTCTTTTAAGAGCTGGTTTTGAAATATCTTCTGGAGATATGAGGATCTGAATGGAAGTCTCTCTAGTCTCTACATCTCCGAACAGATTCACGCAGACTTATCCAGGGACATGAGCTCTGTTGAAAGGGTAGAGAGCCTTTTGGTCATAGCAGGCTTTGTTGTGCCCTCAGTGTGCTGTTCTGGGTGGTTTCAAGGAATTCCCTCACTACTCATCCAATTTGAGCTTGGACTTTTGGAGGCCAGCTGTGTTCCAGCCAGGATTCTGCAATCAGCTGTTCTGTATTGTTCCTGGGGCCACGTGGAGCCTCTCACAGCCACCTTCTTCTGTGAAGGTGGAAGTGCAGCCTTAACATGGCCAGCAGTGGCCAGGATGCTTTAGAAATAGTCCTGGCAGAAGAGAGAAAGGCAAACTCTTTTCCAGACGACTCCTATCTCTAAACTTTCCCCCATTAATCTACCTGGACAACTCCAAATCTTAGCTCAGGGGCTCTGAAGCCTGCTCTGGACCTTCTTGGTTGCTCTGAAATTATTTATTCTGTATTGCTTGCCTCATCTAGAACAAGGTGAATTTAGTTATTCTTTGCATACACACAGTATTCTTTTAAAATATCTGTGTGTTTCTTAAGGTTAGGATCCGTGTCTAATATTCATGTCGATGTTTTTAAGTGGTTTGTACATAGTAGGTACTCAATAAATGTAGGTAGCTCTTCCAGCATTACTACTTACTAATGATGTTGCCAACATTGCTAGACTACAGACTCTGAGCAAAGGTCTTTAGAAAGCCTTTCAGTTTATCAATACATACCCACAGGATATATGTTATTACTATGATCCAGAGCCTAGAAAACTGGTGCTTAAAGAAGGCAACGAGACCATCAAAGCCACAGCTGATTTGCATACCCTCCTTATGCAATCTTTTAAAGAAAGGACTCTTCGGTGTTTGACTTTTAATTTTCTACGTGATAAGACCATTTTGCAGCTGAGTAAATAAAACTTTATACTATGTGGGTGAAGTGATATAAATCTTAGGTCACAGAAGGGTCAATGGAGGATTTGTGAGGTCAGGGCTCTTGGCCCACCTCAAATCTGGTGGCCTTTTGGCATCCACAATGGTTCTGAAGCGTGGTGTAAGCTCATCCAGCATCTAAGTGGTCTTGAGCTGTAGCAGGGACATTCATAGCTCCAGAAATACTGCAGGTGGCCAGCGACTGATTGCTCTGTAGTTTTGAGAAAAAGTTCCAGATGGTGCCAGTACACCCTGGCACATCATCTGATGTGGAATGAAGACAAAGAAGAAACATTGGATGCTTCTAGAAACAGGGATAATTGTTTATGACCAAGAAGAAGCAAAGGAAAACACATTTCTGTAGAATACCTGAAGATGTGATGTTTAATTAGCAATAATTTTCATATTTAACTCTGCTGGTATGGGACCACATAGCTATCACTAAACTGCTCGCATTTTTTGCAAGCAAGGGAAACTATGAGCTTTGCAGAAAAGCATGCCAGGCTGTGTTTCAGGATCCATATCAATATGGCTCTGAAGATTTATAGAAATGGTGTCCTAGTTCTTCGAGATTCTTCTGTGGTCTACATCACCGCCCGCCAAGTGTGTTTACTGCTTAAGAGTAAACAATGGAAACAGGAAACAGATGTGGGATAAACACGATCCTTATGTTTTAGTCCCACATTTCAGAGGGGTCAAGGTCTTAATGTGACCTCATGCTTCATACTCTTAGTAGTTTAGCTGTCCATGCTTCTCTTAAGTGACAAATTATAGTTGTATATAGACATATATATGGGGTACAAAGTGGTGGTGTGATTTTTGAGGCAGAGAGGAACGGAATGGATAGGAGAGGGGCATTCCTCAGTACACTTTAGATTGTGATCACCAGCCAGCTGGCCTGCCTTCATAAACACTTTTGTCACCAATAACATGGACTGGGATACAGAGAGCTTATCCCCATGTCAGGGAAGTGTACACAGCACAAGGCCAAGGCCAGATTTCAGCAGCTGTGCCTTGCTCTTTCTCTGAGTTCTGGTTGGCCAGAATCAGCTGGGCTTTTCCTCTATTTCCTAATAGTACATCCACATCACAGGAAGACCCTTTGACAAATAAGGTCTTTCAAGGCCAGCTCTTCCTCATACCGGGGGCAGGACATTATGTGTCTTGTTAGCAATTATTCACTCTAATCAGCCCTCTGTTACGAAGGGTATTGGTTACCATTGGAGGCCACAACGTCACACAAATAAGTACCCTTTGGCTTGAGAGTGAGGGCACTATTAACTCTGAGTGCTAATTTCTTTTTCTCCTCTGTCACATCCTCTTTCCTCTCTCTTCTTTCTTATGTTGAGCCATCCTTGTTTCTATATGCAAGCTGTTATTTCCAACACATGTGCAAGATTGGTTGAATAACTGTGGCAAATAACAGCTGGCATCTCTCTCACTCTCCTGTGTTTTGAATCTTAGAGACTGACTGAGCCTGGGAATTACAGCCTGCAGAGATTAGTCACTGAGATCCCAATAGGGAAGGAGACCTGAGGAGTAGGTGAGTGGATAGAGAGGCTTGGGGTGGCCACAGCAGGTAAACACCACCTACAATAGAATCTTTAGAATTCTTTCTCTAATTCTTCATCTTTCCTCAAGATCAGTGTCTTTCTTTGTAGAAAGACTTTTCTTTCTCCCCCCTTTTCTTTATTTCTTTACTTATTTTATATCCCTATTGCAGTTCCCCCCCTCCTCTCTTCCAAGTCCCTCCTCTCACCTCCCCTCTGCACCACCCCCCATCCACTCCTCTCCTGTTTCTATTCAGAAAAGGGCAAGCCTCCCATGGATATCAACAAAACATGGCATATCAAGTTGCAGTAAGATTAGGCACCTCTCCTCATATTATGGCTGGACAATGCAACCCAGTATGAGGAACAGGGTCTCAAAAGCCAGCAAAAGAGTCAGAGACAGCCCCTGTTCCCACTGTTAGAAGACCAAGATACACAACTGCCACATATATGCAGAAGGCCTAGGTCAGTCCCGTGCTGGTTCCCTGGTTGTCAGTTCAGTCTCTGTGAGCTCCTATGAGCTAAGGTTAGTTGATTTGTTGGGTTTTCTTGTGATGTCCTTGACCCCTCTGGCTCCTACAATCCTTCCTCCCTCTCTTCTCCAGGATTCCCCAAGCTCCACCAAATGTTTGGCTGTGGGTCTGCCTCTGCTTCCATCAGTGCTGGGTGAAGCCTCTCTGATGACAATTGGGCTAGGCACCATTCTATGAGCATAGCAGAATATCACCAGGCATCATTACATTGACATTTTCCCTCCAGTCCTGTTTGGTTCTATCCTAGGTCTCTGGGCCATCCAGCCTCTGGGTCCTAGCACTCCGGGTAGTCTCAGCGGTGGACTCACTCTCACAGCATGGGTCTCAGCGTGGGGTGGGGGGGCTGTCCTGAAAGAGCCGACTGGAAAGGCGGTCATCTCAGGGTCAAATAAAAACCTGGAGCAAGGGGTACTCCCAGGAATCTACAAAGATGACCCCAGCTGAGACTCTTAGCAAAAGGGGATACATAGCCTGAACTGGCCACCTCATGTGACCACACAATACTACCAGTGGAGGGATTGGGACAGCAACCCAGCCACATAACCTTTGACCTACAGTCTGTCCAGCCTATGGGATGTGCTGGGGTAAGGGTGACATGGAGACTGTGGGAGTGGCCAACCAACAACTGGTCTAGAAAGACTTTTCTTAACTTTCTCTTCTGAATTCTGACACTCTCCTGCTGCTCAGCACTGGTCTCACTCCCTTAGGATGTGGGTTAAGTTGCTTTATTTTTTCCCATTAGCCAACATTTTCTGTGAAGGCATTTCTTATCCATCTCCCCCCTGCCCCCAGCCACCCCAATAGATGTAATAGACAAAGAAGTGCTGGAGTGTTTTTTTTTTTTCTGAGAAAATTCGAAAGATATATAAGATGTCAGTGGCCATCTTCAAAAATTTTCATGTTAAAAATGGTCAGTTTGCTTTTTTCTTTCTTTGTGAATGTATGGATTTATTTTTGGAGCCAAACATAACCTCCATAGGTAGAGAGCTGGATCCTTTATCATTGCTTTTGGATGCTAAATGTGTGTCTTTGGCAGATAGAAGTTGTTGACAGATTGCTGGAAAGGCAGCCAGAGATGACAGAAGTGTGAAATAAATGGTCTTGGGAGCTGAAAATCGATCTTCTGAGTGCACCCTTCTTTTACACGGATCTGTGGGACAATAAGCTGGTTTGTCTTTGGTCTTTCTCTTCATCCCAACACATATGGATTGTTGGTAGCAGTGACAGGAAACAAGAAAATCATTTTACTTTAATCACTGGACTGAGAGAGTGCGTGACTTTCATGTCTGAATGAATGAACTTTATTCTGCTGATGCTCTTTTCAACTTCCAGCAAGCCTCACCTGTACTAAACTTCATTTGTTGATTTCTTTTATAAGTTGGATGGTGTTCTTCCTGTCTTCCTCCGGGGTGCATAATGAATGGCTGAAATAACTTCTTATAAACATCTCTTTCAAATCTCTGTAGGATTTCTGTATCCATGAAACAAGTAGGGTGCTATTTCATAAACTTACCTTTTTTTATTTCTTTTTTAAAGTTGACCTCATGTCTTACACACCGAGTCATAAAACGTTTTCTGTCTACCTTATAATTAAATAAGCAATTATAAACACACATTGTGTTTTGTACTTCAAGGACATCTTTTCCTCATTCTGGTCTTCTCGTTACCTTCTCTCTCCTCTCTAAAATCAGCTGGTGTTCCTTGTTGCTCGTTCACCTCCGCAGACTCATCCCACATTTATAAAATCAGAGTATATCCCTTCCGACTCCCACGCAAACACTCATCACAAACAGAACGTACTGTGCACGTTGTTTGAACTTGCCATTTGTAATTAATACAACACATGTCATTTTGCAGGCAAGCATTCCAGGAGCTCTTCTGTCACCCTGGCTTTCCCACTTAGGTCTATTTTTGATCATGTAAAGCTAAAGTTTCATATTTTTCCACAGGTAAAATCTGCAACCCTGAAGAGGTAATACATTAAACTTCCCAAGTAACTTAAACTCAGTCTGAGTTGGTTTATTGATAAATTAGATTATTTCTCTTATCTGTTTGTGGGGAAAGGGTTGATCTTCGACTTTGGGAGAGAAAGATTGCTAGGACCAGCATGAGAGGTGCTCAGAGGAAACTTCTCTGTGTTTCCAGTTTTCAGGGTTCCCTTCCAAAATGTAAAGAACTCGGGGGGGGGGGGGGGAGGTCAATAAAGCAGAGGGCCGATGAGAGCCATATTTGAACCCATATGGCAATACCAGCGTGGTTGCCAAGGATGAATATCGTCTAGCCTTGGGAGAGAAGGATTGTCTTATAAATGCTGTTAAATGTGGCAGGAAAAATGAAAACTATGAGGTGATTTCAAAGTCCTTGTTTGAAGGATCACAGATGCAGTCAACAATTCAGCTGTAAGGACGTTTGCTTCTTGCAGCACCGGATTCATATTTAACAATGGAAAGGAGAGAAGGACACAAGGGTACATCGATATCTTATCTTCTTTTTAATTCAAATATTTTGAAAATTTCATACTGTATTTACATAATTTCTCTTTGAAAACATGACCTTCCCCTTTTTTTAATTTTCTTTTTGCTTTTTTTGTTCTTTGTGTCTCTCACATCATGCATCTCGATCCCATTCATTTCCCTGTCCCTTCGTGTTGGCCTTCTGCCCTTGCAGTCCCCCACAAAATGAAATAAAATTGAAGAGAAAAAAGAAAGAAAAGAAAGGAAAAATCTCGTCATGGCAGCTGCAGTGTGACACAGTGAGTCACGCGGTGAACCATTTGTCCGTATAGCTTTACTTAGCATTGTTCATTGCAGAGAGTCATTGGATGTGAGGGTAATCTGGCTGCAGCATCTGTCACCCCATTGGTCTCCAGGGTTGATTGGGCTGATCTGGCTGGCTAGGCAGGTGTCCCCGTACTCCCTCACTGCTCCATGTGTGCCCCTCCTGAAGCTGTGAAAGACGACGACCTTCCCCAAATAGAGGAGGCCTGGTCAAGGGTATACCAGTAACTGTGATCCTCGACAGAGCCTCCAAACAAGCTCTTAAGATGACCTCTTCTTTAGTTACTGTCATTACACACACACATACACACACACACACACACACACACACACACACACACACTCCTTGGGGAAATCAATATAGCTTCAGATTATATATCACATCTAAAGATGAGGAGCCAGGATCCACAGATGATCTTGTTTCCTAGACAGTAAGGCTGGATTGGTACTATAATGTTAAGTGGAAAGCAATGAGCATGTAGAATATTGCACAGTCTGGGTGAAATGTGCTTATTATCAGTATACTTACAAAGAGATGTGTTTATAAAAATATGCTTATATAAAATAAATCTACACAGTAGGATTATGGATGGCTTTGATTTCTCCTTTGCTTGCCCAATATTTTCTAATTTTTCTCCAGTAAATGTGTCCATTTTAAAAATGATTTTGAAAAATGAAAGCCCAGTTAATTGGAAGGTATATAAAGTAATTTACACAGTTGGTTTCCACTCCACTTCTACCTTTTCTGTTTTGCTGAATGTCCTGCTTAAGATACTTCACGGCGGTTTGGTGTACAACAGCAAAGCAGTAATCAGCATGGAGGAACAAGGCTGAATCAATGCAACCTTCTGCCTTGAGTTTCTCTCCTGAAGACTCTGTTCAGCATCATTCTTTTCATTTCCCAGCTTGAAAAGTCCTAGTTGTCCCAAATGTTGTGCACAGCAGTTTTATAAGGAAATAGAAATTATATTATGTCCATCGAGTCGTGACTAGTCTCATTCTACAGGACAAAGCTTTTTTTTTTTTTTTTTTTTTTTTTTTTTTTTTTT
>CABHPQ010000254.1:0-47394 GCA_902168405.1 Peromyscus aztecus
AGAGGCTTCCAGTCTGAGGAAGCAAGACCAGCTGAGAAGTTTGCCAGGTGAGGTTAGCTGTGGCTTGTTCTGTCTCTCTGATTTTCCAGTGTTCACCCCAATACCTGACTGAGGTTTGATTTTATTAATAAGAACTTTTAAGATTCATGCTACAGAGAACACTATTCGAGATTCTAAGGCTGGGTCCGCATGTGTTCCTAAAGCTAGGAGAGGATGTAGGTACTATAAATGCCAAAGCATACCATGAGAATGCCAAAGCATTTTCACAGGACTACAGGAGTCAGTGTTTCAAGCAACACTCTCCTCAAAATAGAATTCATGTTGTGCTATCAATTAAGCAATAAAACACCCAAAACAATTAACAATAATAACTGTGAAAGTCTAAACTCTAAAATGGAAGGTTTTCACTTCTCTACAGCAACCATGAAAGTAACTCGTATTGGCTTATTTGGGCCACGGTAACAGGGTCAACATGTACACAGCTTCAAAACTAAAGGACTGTTAGGTAAGTGTGGCAAGGAAATCACAAGGTGTCTAGAAAACACTTGCCTGAACTTTACTGTGACGTCCTCACTTCCCTGGACCCTAAGGAGTTTGGAGATGGGCTCCCAGGTAGAGTGGTGGGAAGCTCTGGAAAATTCCCCATTTCTCTGCCAGAAAGGTAGAGAAGACAGCCCGTACCTTCACTCCACACAAGCCCCTGAACCATTGCCAGACAAAATAGTTTGTCTGAGCATCAACTTTAGAAAGCAACTTTATTCTAATTCCCAGTGGCGTGTAAGTTTTAAAATAGAGATGGGGAAGGGCAACATAGGAAATTCAGTGGTATTCCTTTAAGAGTCCTGCCTGTGACTAAGATTGCCTTCACCATCACCAGCCACATGGAAAGCTGTGAAGGGGACCACAGGTGGGGCTGGGTTCCCCGACCTGGGTGGAAAGGATCACAAATCTAAGGGGCAGGGTAGCTGTTACCAGCAGGAGAGGAAGGAAAGTCTGAGCCTTCTGACACCCAGGCAACTTCCATTGTTCTGCTCTTCTAGAATCACAAAGGTGGTATAACCGAATTTAAGGATGGGCTAACTAGAAAGCCCAACTGTCAAGCTGATCACTCTTTAACCACAGTGGGACAATCTGAGAAAAAGGAAAATGCACTCCCAAGTGAGTAAACAATGGCGTTCTATAAAGAACCAGCCACAGATAGTGCCTGAGTTCCGCTGAGCAGATCTGTGCCCAGAAGAGCTACGGAAAGGGATAAAGGCAACCGTGGGTCAGGGTGGGCTGGTAGGAAAGTCTGCCATCTTTCCACGTCAGCTCTTAGAGAGAGCACAGCAGCGCCAAGCATTGGATTTTCTTCTTTCTCACGTGGCCGTGATATTCCCTGTCTTTGGATTTACTTGGGGAAAGGTCAAAGTTTGTAGCCCAGGCCACAACACAGGCGTGCTTCTCCTGTGTGTCCTGCCAAACACATAAGTAGAAAAGTTACTTGAAAACAAATAAGTGCCAACTAACTCTTGTCTAGAGCTGCACATTCGTTTCTAGGATGATATAATGATGTGCATCCGAAGTTAGTAGAAACGTTTAGGGTAATAGTTACTAAAACAATCAAATGTACACAGTGGTTAAAACAGAACTTGAAATATTAAAGCACAGGTGTTGTTGGCAGTATGGTAACTTTGGACATTTCTACCCTGTGCATCCAAATGTAATTCTCTTGGGCTTTAACTAATCTTAACAAACATCAACAAAAGGAATTAGATGGTTATATCTGGTAATATCTATTCCTGTATGCTAACTTTTAAAAAGAAATGTGTTTTATGTTGGGTATTCAACCAGTTGCCAAAACTGCCTTTGTTAAGCTGGGAGGATGTGGCATTTGCTCAGGCAAAGCTGTGAGTTTGAACCACCAAGAAAAATAACTATCATGGAATTCAAGGAAAGAAAATATTAAATAAAACAACGGCTCTTAAGCTTAGAGAATATAGTGAGAGAGGAGACTAGCTGGGACAGGGCTCCTCAAAGGAGTGTATGCTCAGCAGTGACAGCCTTGGGTTTCATCCCCAAAACCCAAGAATAAACAGGAGACTCTCGCATCTCACGGTTTCCCTTGTTCATTTGTTTACACGGCTCTGCCAACCTCGCCAATTACTCACAAATGTCCTCCAAACGCTCCTTGAAGTATTGTACACAATAAGACAAAATATTACAGTTTGAAAACAAACTAAATGTCTGTCTATGGATGAGTGCTTATTATATATCTGCATGGTAGAAATTATGCTGTAGCATCATCACAAACTGTATTCAAGAGATACTTACTGTATGCTCATAATATAATGTTCAGGATAAAATCAGTATATGAGAAAAAAACAGTATGCAATTTCTGCACAAAATACAATTCAAATTATGACCCCTTTTCAAATTTCTATGTATTTTATACACATGCAGAATAACACCTCTGAGGGAAACTCCTATAACTCAATACATAGTTTTTTCCAAAGAATGGAATTTCAGGAGATTTAACTATTTCCTCCATAACTCTCTGTGATTTTCAAGTTTTCCCAAATAAATGCTGCTTTATAAATGAAAAATCGATTTTTAAAATGTTCTGTTAGGACGGTATTCCATCCCAAATAAAAGAATAGACGTTGTGTGGATGCACATCATTTTCTCTGTCCGTGTACAGTGTTGACATTCTCAGGAAAAATAAATTCTACTTTTGAAACACAAATACCAATTTATCCACTTGTTTAAATAAAATGTTAAGTCTTACTTTAATACATATAATATGTTCATCACAGTCAGGAATGTCTAAACACCAGAAAGAATTCATACAACCAAGATCAACTCCTTGCTGGCCTGGCCTCTAAGGTAAATGATCCTGCAGTCCATAAAAGTACTCTTCCCTGTAATCTATGGGAGAAGAATGGAAAGAATAAGTCCTCTTCTTTCAACTTCTTATTGAGAAGCTCACTGTCAATTACACATTCCCAACAAAGCTGCAAAGATGTCCAGAAAATAGATAGATGATACATAGATGAGTGATGGATAGATAGATAGATAGATAGATAGATGGATAGATAGAAAGATAGATAGACAGATGATAGGTAGATAGATAGATAGAAAGATAGATAGATAGATAGATAGATAGATAGATAGATAGATAGATAGACAGAAAGAAAGATAGATAGATAGATAGATAGATAGATAGATAGATAGATAGATAGATAGATGATACATAGACAGATAGATGATACATAGATAGATAATAGATAGATGGTAGAGACAAATAGTTATATGATAGATAATATAGACAGATAGATAGATAGATAGATGACAGATAGATAGATAGATAGATAGATAGATAGATAGATAGATGACAGATAGATAGATAGATAGGTAGATAGATAGATAGATAGATAGATAGATAGATAGATGATAGACAGACAGACAGACAGACAGGAAATCTTCTGTTCAGAGCCTTCTGAGATGACAGAGGGTACTGATTTCTGCATCTTTGGTGCCAAGCACCTCAGGGTGCTGGGCAAGCACCATGAAGGAAGCCTGAACTACAAGTCTAGACAGTAGGGTTCCCCAGAGACTGGCAGCCAGCCCCCATTCCCTCGGTGCCCTAGCTCTCAGGGCCTTGTCCTGGCACAAAGATTGTAGATATCTGTGAAGTAGCTTAAGGCTGAATAGAAGACCACAGACAGCTTTGCTTGACTGGTGTGCTTTTAGGAATCTAGGGCAGAAACGGCAGCCTATACAATGGGTTTACTGAAAGGGGCCAGAACAGACTGAGCAATGTTCTATTCTTACTGCAAACATGCCCTGTTCAGACTACGAAGAATAAGACTGGAAACAAAAACTTTTCCTCCGCACCATAGATTTCTAAAGCTCAGCAAATACTGGAAGAAGCCTGGGTCCTAGACACCAGGCTTGCTATTTAGTAAAAGTCTTTCCTGGGTGAATCACTGAACTGATCTCTGAGCTCAGCATCCTAATCTGCAAAGTAAATGGGCAATTATCTCCAAGTTCTAAAGACTCAAGGAGGTAATAGTTATAGGGCTTGGATCGTTGTTAACCTGCATTAGCATGAAGTTAACAGTAGCTGGACTAGGGAGGTAGCCCAGCAGATACAGCACGTGCTGTGCAAGCAAGAGGAACTGAGTTTAGATTCCCAGCACCCAGGTAAAAACTGGGCACCCATCATCCCAGTAGTGGAAGGGCAGAGACTGATGGATCCCTGGAGCTCACTGGCCACCCAAGCTAGCCATATTGTCCAGCTCCAGGTTCAGTAAGAGAACCTGTCTCAGAAAATAAGGTGGAGAGCAATTGAGGAAGATACCTGTGCTGGCTGGTTTTATGCCAACTTGATACAAGCTAGTGTCATTGGAGAAGAGGAAGCCTCCATAAGATCGAGCTATAGGCAAACCTGTAGGGCATTTTCTTTATTGGTGATTGATAGGGGAGGGCCCAGCCCATTGTGGATGGTGCCATTCCTGGGCTAGTGGTCCTGGTTCTATAAGAGAGCAGGCTGAGTAAGCCACAAGGAGCAAGCCAGTAAGCCGCACCCCTCCATGGCCTCTGCATCAGCTTCTGCCTCCAGGTTCCTGCCTTGTTTGAGTTCCTGCCCTGACTTCCTTCAATGATAAACAGTGCTGTGGAAGTGTAATCTAAGTAAACCCTTTCCTCCCCAAGTTGCTTTGGTCATGGTGTTTCATCACAGCAATAGGAACCCTGACCAAGACACTCACTACCTGACATCAATCTCTGGTGTTGGCATATGTACATGTACCCTCATATACATGCACATGAACACATACCCATAGTTAATTAACCAATTAACTAATTCTTAGAATATAGTGTAATACAAAACAATGTTCACTTGAAAACTGAGAAGTTAGTATTCTAAATCAAATTATTGCTTTATTTTACTTCCTAAGAAGAAAAGGATTGGCTTAGACCTACAGAAAGATAAATATTTTAAATTTAATGCTCACTGACTAATGTAGATGGCAAACAGACAGCTCTCCAGATATCCAGTAAAAGAAAAGTTTTTTTTAAAGTATAAATTCACTGTGGAGGGAATAGATAAGGGTCATACCATGGACCTTCAAAATATATACCTCATGGCCCATGAAAATTGTAAAGGTAAATACCTATAAAAGATGATATTGTAACTGCAGCATGATCTTTACGTTTTATTTTGTGCAAATATATAAGGTTCAAAGATACTCAGAGTCAGAAGGATAAAATCAGTTTTAATTTGGCTTCTTACTTGTTTATAATTATTGAACTGTAAGTAATAAACAGGTTTGTTTTGAGAAGGAGAAAAAAAATAAGACAACTTCTCCACCCTTCCACAAGGAGTTCCACACATGTTTGGACCACCATAAACCGAGGACTAGTCAGAGTCAGAGGTGCTGGGTGACATGAAGAAAACAAATGTCTTCCAGACACAAGAGTCATTGACACAGGCACTTACAGAGACTGTGACGCATGCACAGGACCTCCACAGGTTCAAACCACACAAAAGCCCTGCACAGAGAGGGTGAAGTGAACACAAAGTCTCACCTCCGTTTGGAATTGACATCTGCTGAGAAAGGGAAAATGAGTTTTCTCCAGTGGAGTGAGAGGTACTGGGCACAGCTATCAAACTCCAGGTCAAGCCCCGTGCCCAGGAATAGCTGACCAACACAAAAACAGAGCCCATGTATTTTGTACGCTTTGTGTTTTGGTTTGGTGTTTTTTTTTGTTTTGTTTGTTTTGATTGGGTTGGGGGGGGTGCTGAGAGAGAGAAAGAGCATAAAATTAGGTGGGGAGAGAGGTGGGGAGGTTCTAGGAGGAGCTGGGAAGGGGAAATAAAATGATCAAAAGTACACTATATAAAAAGTTTTTAAATAATAATTTAAAAAAGAAAAAAATGGTTGCTCAGTGATAATGTCCAATGGCGTATTGCAGACAGTCCTCCCCTGCTCGCACACCGATAGTAATTTACAAGCTGAAAACAATACAAATGAAGCATGTGTTTGGAAGTATCACTGAGCTAACAAGACGGCCTAGGCGTAAGGAACAGACGCCCCAAAGGAGGGGCGTAGTGAGTCTGGGGTCTGGGAAGTTTCTCCCCTCCCAGTATTCTCCAGGACACAAATACAATGAGCCAAGAGGTTGAGAAGCCGAGCAGAAAGCAGACATTGCGGCCCTCTTTGGGGGCAGAGGAGGCTGAGGAGGAAGAGTTGTATAAAGGCCCTTGGATTCTGGATAGGACGATGGAGGTGCTGTACTTCAGAAACTGGGGCAAACTGGGAGCCCTCACAAAGCCTGAAAACCGGCTGGCCAGCTCAGTCCCAGAATGGATTAATACAATGCCCTGACACTAATACCTGCAAGGAAGCAAAAGTAAATCCCCTCAGAAAGAAAATAACACCATCGGGGGGGCCTCAAATTACTTCTGTTTCCCATCCCCAATGTCCAACAGTCAATCGACATTACCAGGCATACAGGCAACTTCGCCCCTGTGTCTTCTTAAAACTGACCACGGGGACCCTGTGCCTCTCTGAGCTGAGACTGCTGTTTTAGGACGGCTACTGGAAGGCTCGGGTAAGAAGACGGGAGGATGGACAGTATATATTCAGGGACGTGCCTGGTCTGAAGTAGTAAGCTGGGCACGGTAGCAAGTGTCTACGACTCCAACTATTGGAAGGCTGAGGCTGGGCACGGTAACAAGTGTCTGTAACCCCAACTATTGGGAGGCTGAGGCTGGGCACGGTAACAAGTGTCTGTAACCCCAACTATTGGGAGGCTGAGGCTGGGCATGGTAACAAGTGTCTGTAACCCCAACTATTGGGAGGCTGAGGCAGGAAGATCACAAGCCTAAAGCCAGCCTAAAACTGTAGCAAGGCCCAGATGCAAAACACAAACAAAACAAAAGAGTAACAAGTGGCCTGTAGAGACTTGAATCTCTCACTCTACTACCCAAAGCTCAGTAAGACCCATGACACAGGGTCTGACTCCCCCAAAGCCTCGTTGGTAATCCAGGTTAATTGAGAGCAGTACTACCTGCTGGGGTTTTGTACGTCAGCTGTCAGCAGCCAGCATTTTTGTGGTTACTGCAGGCAAGAGGTGGCACTCACATTTCCAGACTATGCCAGTGGCATCATGGCTCAGCCTTCCAGGTGCAAAATGACAGACTGGACTGGCACACCATAAGATCCCATCTTGGCAATAGAAACCTGGAAACAAATCACGCTGCTAACTGAACTACCTAGAGCACGGACATAGATGCCTCCCCCCACCCCCACCCGGTCAAGACTGGTTCTCCGGGGGGACCACCTGGCCCCAACCTGCAGGTCAAGTCTCACCATTTCTGAAGCCAAGGCTAGCAATTCATGTACACTTGGACTCCCAACAAAACACTCACCCATCTGTTTCTCAAAGGGATGGGCCACAGCGTAAGCAGCACGGTCTCGCCTGCTTGTGATAGGTGTGTGACACTGGACCTTTAAACTCCTCTGGGGACTAATGGTGCTCTCATCACCGCCAATAGTTCCTTGGGTTACTGGTCAGCTGTTTCCAACCTTACTACTGTGGTCCGTGAACCCACAACAGACTGATGGGTATTTTTATTCCCCTCTCCTCATCCACTGGGAAAGCAGCTTGACCACCAGATTTAGTACAGAAAGGAATCATCCTTCTTGGCCCCTTGCTAGGTAACAATCAAAACAAGTGAGGTGGGGAAAATGATTTCAGGATGCTGCAGAGCACAGCATAGACCCAGGCTGAAAACCAAGGATTCTGCCTCCACGTGGCCAGACCCCATGCTTTACCTTTCTCCAGCAGCACCGGTCTGACTGGCCGCATCGTTAAAGGGGGCCTCGGGCTGTAAAACTTAATTCTGGCTCCCTTTCATAAACTGCCCCCGAGCATCCTGTGTGGGCCCTTCCACATGAAAGGCGGGCAGAGGAGGATGGCTGAGCAGAGGGTGAAGTTGGAGTTGGTGGGATGCTCGGCCTGGTTTTGTGTAGGTGGAGAAAGAGCACCAACCCAGCTCTCCAGGGAGGCAACACCTTCAACCCCAGGAGAACGTAGAATTTTGCAGAATCACACTCAGGCCCTTCCTACAAGTGGGGAACACCCTATCGTGGCGACTTCCAACCACCACAGGCACACGCCACTTAACTTATTATTGCGTCTTCTGAGATTTACCTGATGCCTCTGGCCACAATTTGACACAACACAGCCGCAGAGAAGGGCCCAGGTCTCGCAACTTCTATTCAAGACAAGTCCAGATATGGTCTTACACTTGAATTTAGATCATGGACAGACAAAAAGCCACTTAAAAAAAAATACACAGAACTTGGGCTACATTGAAGTTCATAACTTTTGTTCACCTAAAGATACCATTGAGAGAATAGAAAGTTAAGACATAGAAAGAGACACTGTTTTCAGACACCTAGCTGGACAGTAAATTCATATCTTCATAGATGATAGGATAAACAATGTGTGTTTCTGATAGTCAACATTGTCGTGTATAGAAATGGCAGATCGGATGGCTTAACAGATAGATGCTTACAAATCAACTCAACAAAAACTGAGTAAAGAATGAGCAGGCAGTAAGCATCTAAAGGATTCTCAACCTTGTTTTTTGGGACAATGCCTCTCCACGTAACCCACACTGGCCTCAAGCATGGGGATCCTGCCTCAGTGTGTTGAGATTACAAGCACAAGCCACTGTGCCAGCTTCAGTCTCATTATTTATCAGGTAAATTTAATGAAAAAAAGGCATTACTATACGTTCACCCATTGACAGATTGAGACCAAAGGCCACAGAAGGTATATAAACCTATGTACAGCTGGTTGGAGCATAGAGCAATAGAAACAGCTGTTTTGGAAGTTGAACAGTAATACTGAAGTTAAACATTCATATGCTCTATAAGCCAACACTTTTATTTCTGTGCATGTCTACCCAACAGAAATGCACACATACATGTACATGTTTCAAAAACTTGCATATGGGTTTGCATAGCATTACTCATAATAGCTCCAACTCGGGAGCATCCCCCGTGCTCATTTACAGTAGGATGGATAAAGAAGTTATTGGTCACACACCCAGTGGCGTGCAGAGTAGGGAGAAAATTGATGCATCCAGAAACATGGTGGGATCTGTCCAGGAAGATGCTTGGGGAAAGAAGCCTGCCGCAGAACCCTGCGGCATGAGTGTGAGAATGTGAGACTCAAAAGCAAGCCACAGCAATCAATACTGTGATGAGGAAGGTTGGTGGCTTCCGTGGTGGGCAATAAAGATGCGCTGGCAAGAAGTTGGTTACTGGAGGGCTGATCATGTCAGTCACTTGGCCTGAGTCTTAGTCACAAAAATTCGTCTATCTTGTGAAAATTCAAAAAGTAGCTCACTTAAGCTTATGCATTTTCTCTGTGTCAGCTAGATTTTGAAAACTGGGTTTGGTTTAAATTTATCAGTTAAAGAACATTTAAATAATTGTTAAAAATATTAGAAAGTAATGAGTAATTATGAACATGAACCCAAGCAGTTCAGGGAGCAGAACAAGAGAAAAGAAAGGGAATTGTGTTATTACAGAGATCTTGGTGATAACGTGAGGGTGCAAAATTGGTACTGAAGGGAAACACTGTGGCTTTTCATGCTGCATAATATTAGCATTCACAACATAGTATTAACTAGCTTAATGAATGCACCCTATACAACAATAATGATGTACGTCACACCCACTAAATTTTCTATGAAATTCCCTGGGCTATCGCCTTGCTGTTTTACAATTAACTCACAGACTAGTGAGAAACCTGTGATTTTTGTTTAAAACCAAATATGAAATGAGACGATCAGATTCGTTTGCAGCAGAATCAAAGCCTGAATTCGGGAGTGGATGAGAGATGCCACAGTGAAAATTCAAGCATTGCAAAAAGACCACAATGCTGGGCATGCTCGCTCACACTGGTCATCCCAGCACAGGTGTGGGAACCTAAGGCACAGGGATTTCTGGGAGTCCAAGACCTGCCTGGGCTACTTAGTAAATTTCAGGCCAGCCTGAACCATTATATGAGAGTTTGTTTTAGAATACCAAAATACTGAGTTGGTAAAACTTATGGGTATGGTAACTAGAAGTGAATGGCAACACACTGTGAAGTGATCGGCTAAGAATGTTATTCACAGAATAGCTAGGTCCTAATACAGACAGAGAGGTCCTCTGTCTTGTATGGTCTTATGGTATTTGCACTGTTCCTATCACTCATGTATGACCATTATTTAGGACAACTTGAGTTCACATTTCTCCCTTGCAATCAAAAAGGCATAAAGCAATCAGCCATGGGGCAGAACCGAATTAACCCTAGAAAAGACCGGCAGTTCTCACACGTGATTAACGAGGTCTTAACAGCTGCCTTAAAATAGTATCAACTCTTGGGTGATGATTTTGAAAGACAGAGGAAACACTGGCTGACGGATAGTGCCCTTGGTGTTGTAAAACTACAAAGTAGTGGATATGGAGATGCATTGGTGGCAACGTTTGTGCTTGATTCTAAGTAAGATGGGTGCAAAACCAGAGGTACTTGGTAAATGCACCTGTTGAGGGAAAATCCTCCAATGTAAGAGCAGTTGGTAACTTAAATGTTCCCTTATATAGGGGCCAGTCGTGGCCATCCCTTCATGCCACGATCACGGGTAAACGACTGAGTGCAAACTTTCTATTTCTCCATGTGAAATTGGTTGGAGTTCATCTAAAAGCTATTTCCATCACTTTTACATCTTCATAACAACTGTCTTCAGTTTTTCCTTTATTATAGCATCAAAGAAACAGAAAGATCCCTGCCATTAAAATGATACTCATTGTCACAGAGTGAATCATCAGCTACTTCCAAGACAGGTCTTTTTAGAACTACATCTACCACAGTCTCCAGTGGCAAACAAGAACTAAGCCAAAGAGGAAACACTTTTCTACATGCAAGTGAAACAGGGCAATGAGACTGTCTTTAAAATAAACTCCCCTACCCCTGCCCCCCACCACACACACATACACACACACACACACACACACACACACACACACACACAGGAGGAGAGAAACACACCAAAAAACATATGAAAGATTGTCTAAGCTAAATGATGGTGGTTCATGAACTCTTGTATTCTATGCATATCATTTTTTTTTCCTTAAGAAGGGAGGAAAACCTCTCCCAAATGATTCTAGTAATGAAAACAAAAAGAAAAACAAAAAGTCGAAGCAAAGGATGAAGCAGCAGCTGACAAATTTACTGTTTAACTCTATGTTAAAAGCTTGGGTGGACTTGACTACCCATGAAGCCCCTGATGGGGTTACTCATGAACCCCTTCTCTTAAGCACTTTCTCAGCCCATCTTGGCATTCTAAGCTCAGAGAGATGGCTCAAGATCATAGGTGTTGTATGCAGCAGAGCCAAGATCTAAACTCACACTGTTTTACCCTTGAAGTGACCCATACCCAATTCCTCCCCCTCACCTGGTGACATCCTTATTGACATTCTTACAAGTTTTTTTTTAACCCATAAAAGTCTCCTCTTGACTCCTGTGCATCACTGACATGGTCTCATCTGACTTCTGTACTGAGTTATAACACCATAAAATGAGCCTTAGATCAAGCTATACCTTCCAGTTCTCACACTGCTAGCCAAAAGAGAGCTTGTGGCTTTTAAATAGCTGCTCTGATAGGGGTGGGGAGACTAGCCCCATTGTTTACATTAGTCACACAAACGGCACAGTCTCAGATACAGTTCAGGAAATGAATCAGGCATTGTCTAAACTAATCACCCTAACAAAATAAAGCATTGCCGGAACCCAGTAGCCATACAAAGTACCAGTACCCAGAGTCCCTCCCTCCGTACTGATCCTCAGTCTTGGCAAGGCCTCTTTGTAAGCCTGGCCCACATTTGTAAGTAAAAGTATGGTGCGGGGCTCCACACATTCATTTTTAAAGATAGCTTGTCTTGCATCATCTTAGTTGTGTCTTCCCAAGTCATCAAGAAGTCTGCCTCTCATTGGCCCGCCCTGATGCTGTAACTGTTCTCGGTAGATCTCCCAAACTTCTGCATCCTGTCTCCCATCAGAGTTCAAAAAGAAACAAGTTACAGAGAGACAATCAACTCAAATGTGATAAATTTTTTTCTGTCTTTTCCCTAAAAGTATATCTGGAGCATTTTTGAAGCCATTGTGAGGTTTAAGGAAAATGGTTTGAGTCTTTATTTTTCATTGGCTCATGCGTTTTCTAGTAAAAAGCAAAATCCTATAATCAAGATCTGTCTGCATCTCTGACCCACCTGTGGCACCAATGTTCTCTGTGGAACAAGGGAGAACACACTACACACTATGTTGTTCTTAAATATGCATGCAATCGTATTTTAATTCCTGGGGAAAATGGTGAAACCAACTGATGTATTTTTAACTTCTCAATCAGCTAAAATTCATAACTTACACCAGTGAAAAATGTAACAACTAATCTGAAAGAATGCCATGTTTAATCAAGAGCCAAGTGTTCAAACAGGCAAACATTCCACACAGTGCCATGTTCCTATTTACACCGTCTCGGCTTTCACTTAAATACTGGCTGTGATTTCACTCTCCCGTCCCACACCACATCAAGCCAGGGGTACATTCTGAGAAATGAATCATGAGGAGATTTTGTCATTGTGTGAACACTGCCCAGTGTGCTCCCTGGAACTGAGAGCTGTGGTCCACCACACACCAAGGCTCTGAACATAGCCGGGTCACAGAGGCAGCCCGTCACTGTTGGAAAGGTCATAATGCAATGCACTGCTATTTACAGGCTTGAGTATAGGTAACTTAGTTTCAGAGAAGAGTTTCTTCTGTGATTTTCACTTACCACATAGAAAATAACGCTTCCCACACTCAGGCAGAGTGGATCTGTAACTCTCATATTTTTAACTTTTTGAAACAGAGGCTCACTCTATAATCAAGGCTGGCTTTGAGCTCACCGCAATCCTCCTGCCTCAGTCTCCCAAGTGCTGGGATTATAGGCTGGTTCCCTAATTCACATCTTTAAGTGTCACTGGTACAAATGAAAATATACATATATATGTATAACAATTAATATTCAATAGTCAACAGAAACAAATATAAATGTGTATACATCCCTTTCTTAAAGGAGAAATAAACAGGCATAAAATTGTGAAAATTAGGATTTAAGACCTGAGTAAATACAACTTGATAATCCAATTTATTTCATCACAAAATGTCTTTTAAAAACTAACTTTTTCTATTCTATAACATTTAAAATTATATTTACTATAGTATGAATATCTAAGCAGTTTTGTTCAAGAGGGACAAAAATCTACTGGAAAATAGAGTCTGCGTTAGACAGACAATCCAGTCGTTATTAACTTCATCTCTTGGAACCAAATATAAAGAGAAAACACTGTCGCACTACAAATGCTTCCTTTTCACCTTCCCATGGTGTGAATACATCACTGATTAAAACCCACAGGCCAATGCAGCTCCAGGACAAAGGCATTTTACACACAGCTAACATCCCAAAGATGAGTTCTCCTGTGTTGTATCCTCAACACTAATCACAATAATCGAAATACTAAAGTAGCCAGAATTAAATAACTAACTTTTGCGAATCTACAAGTTCCTTTTTTTTATTTAACTTTAATGAAAAAATATTTTAAAAGTTCAAGTAAGAAATCATCCCTGTCCCCTGCTTATATTTTTGAACATTTTATGAGTTAGCAAACGCCTTTTTTGCATTTTCCCCTTTGTTTGTGTTCAGTAAGCAAAAATGGAAAAGAAACTATGGAGTTGGCTGTTATACCTCTGTTCAATACCATGATCTAGAATGAAAATCTCCCTCCACAGTCTCTGCACTCTACAAATAGTTCAGAGTTTGCACGCACTTCTACCTAATTCAATAAAATGCTGAGAAATCCCTGCCTTGTGGTCACATTAGGAAGGTTAAAATGTCAGTCTAGTAATGAGGTGACAGAGCTATCCCAGAACCTGTAATTCCTTTAAGATTAAATCAGCACAAATATGACAAGCATGTATAATTCTTTATGCCTCTAGGGCTGAGGATACCCATCCCCCACCCACCCTGCTCCAAGAAAGGGAAACAAGGGCAGATGAGGAAGAAGAAAGACAGTCTCGTTACTATACATCTCTCCTGCTTCAGGCAAGATGCATATGGCTACTTAAGTAGACCAGAGTAGCTGGGCTGTGTACTCTGACCCTAAGTGCAAACACTCACAAAGCTCTCTCCACTGAAGTGAAGGAATGTTACATAAAAATGTCACATAAAATGTCACTTTTCTGTGAGCGTGTGATGGCCTGTGGTTGTGTTTCTCAAGACTCAGCAAAAATCATTTGACTAGTTTTTAAATAAGAATGAACCAGTGATTCACACATTATACCCCCAACTCCTAGCTCATGCAGATTTTTGTCTTGGTTTTTTTTTAATTTGAGCTCAGTGGATTTAAATACAGCCTCCCCAGCAAAGCACTCTTCAGCATGGTTAGTCTTCTTCTCTGGAGGTGGACTTTAGCTCTCTAGAAGCCTGAGTTAGCACAGGTTAAAATGAAAGTAAAGAGACCGACGAAGAGGAGGACGGACGTCTCCAGGACCTGAAGAGAACGCCGAGTTAGCCAAGATGGTGGACGGGTCCCACGTCAGAGCGCAGCGCACGGAACGCGCTCGCCAAAGAGGGGAGTTTTTCACTTGCCCTAAATGGGGTTTACTGAGGACGAAGTACAACCAGATACATATTTGAAAAAAGAGACGTTCTTTTGAAGGCAATGAATCACTTTAAGCCTTTTTAAACAAATTCATTTGATTATACCATCTTTACTGTTCTAAAGAAATAGCCACTGTGGGCATGCTGGTAAGACAGTCTAGCAATATCCCAGGAACATACCAGAGAAAAATCCTGGAACACCATGAACTCAACGGAGCAGCACAAATATTCCTTCAGCCTGGGCATATTTGGAAAATGAGCTTATTGACATAAATGAAAGAAAAATTCAAGGTTTATGTTTTGGTCCATTTTCTGAATTTTTTCTTTTCTCTCTTTTTTTTTCTGCCAATGCACTTAATTTGAAATATTATTTGGATAAGGAAAACCAAAGGGCATTTCTTCTTATGGCTTAGCTATAAAGACACTTAACTAGAAGTTTAAAGTGATTTGAAAAAGAAAGGGAACTCAACAGTTAGAGGTGGTTTACAGCAAGATGGGATCACTGCTGTATCAACCAACCAAAGACACGGATTCCACCTCTGTGAGTGAGAACAGCCATGCGCTGGCTCAGCGGAGAGCGGTCCTGATAGGTTTGTGTGGCTGCCGACCTGAGTCTCAGAATGCCCATTTCGGTCATCTTCGTCCTTAGCTTTTCAAATGCAGCATTGATTACTGTGCATTTGCTGTTCACTTCCTCTACATGGCAAAAATGTTGCACTGTTTTTATAGCCTTAGAAACAGATGATCAACAGCATTGGGAAGGGACAGAATTAGCTGGAGGGAAGTCAACTGCACATACCATACCCTTAGATGGGATGTTTCTCCTTGTTTCTTATTCCCAGTTGCACATACTAGACACTCAGATGGGATGTTTCTCCTTGTTTCTTATTCCCAGTTGCACATACTAGACACTCAGATGGGAGATTTCTCCTTTTCTCTTATCCCATAGTGTCTCTTCTTAATTCTTCAGTCACCTCTAGGTAGCAGTGTTCCAGAAAAGCATTGCTCACTTAAGCTAACCAGAGTCAACAAACAGTGTTCCTAACATACAGCAAAATGTCAAAATTCTCCAAGACCATCTTCAAATCCTTTCTGGAATGCTTGCATCATCACATCTCAGTTTTATCTACAAACCCCAAAGGTCCCAATTCTCAACCTCCCAAATTTGCACTCATAACTCATGTGATGGTAAAGAGAAAAATCTTGCATATGATGACCTGTCTAGAACTGCAACTACTCAGGCCTTTCAGTTCTCTGTTAGAGTCCGGCTTAAAGACAACCATCCTGAAGATGAACTTCAGACCTTTTCCAGCACAGAAACCACGCTTTACATACAATGTTAGCGGGTTTGAGCTACAAAAGCTTTAAGAGTTGTCTGAACTCTGCTCCTGAGTAACCAAGAAATGGTGACTTGTGAACTTAAGTATAAATAAAAGGGAACAAATGGTTTGGAGTCAAGTCAGTGATGTGTGTTCAAACTGTTTTAAAGGATCCTCTTTTATTTCAGACATAATAGCACTTAAAATCCGTTTGGGGAGATTCTTGTGGGTCTTCTAACACTTACTATTCAAACACACACACACACACACACACACCCAGAGAGAGTCTTTAAAAAAAAAATCGGTTTCCTCAAAACTCTTCTTAGATTCCAAACTGCACAACTTGGATTTTCCCCATTTCTAATACCTGTATCTCCCAGCTTAGAAACTAGTTTCTCAAATGACTGAAAGCGCCTTCAAAAGTCAAGGGCATCCTTTTCATTTCGAGTTCCTAGCTCTTCTAATGTGTTTAATCACTTATCATTTACCGAAGTTAATGATTTACAGTGAAAATAAAAACCAATCTTGCGCCTGGTGTCGTTTCAACTCAGAGCCCTGAGTTCTACGTTTTGTTTTAAGAGAGCAGAAAAATTGGGCGGCCATCCGAGGCACCACTCCGATGTCTGCCGCAGCCTCGGGGCTTTGCAGTAGATTCAATCTGGTCTAACGTGCATGGAAAATTCAGACTAGAAAAATTTTCTTCAACAACAAAGGCAATCAGCCCCCCCATCCCCCACCCCACACACAGCTTCTCCTTCTTCCAAGGTAGGGGATATAGAAGCAAATCGAGAACATTCTGGCTAAGTAAAATCCTTAATAAATGAATGGTATTTGGAATCAATATGTTTCTTATTTGCAGGAATGAGGATTCAGAGGTTAACCTAGTACCTCCCCCACGCTTTGAGCATACAACAAAACCCATTAAAATTACGACCTACGACTAAAAGGTCGCATTTACTTTAAAGTACAGAGCGTTCTTTTTTAAAATGCCCACGTTTTTTAAACATAGCAAGAACTCAGGGACAAATACTAATCCTCGGGAGACAGGTACACATGTGTCTTCATGACTGACCTCAGTGGTCAAATGTTCGCAAGGGAAAGTGACCTAAACTGCAAAGCATGATTGACAAGGACCAACAGAAGCGTCTTTCTTGGTGGCCTGATTGGTTCCCAGCACCACCAGTGAGCCATCACTTGTAGGTCAAGAACTCTGTCCGTCTCAAGCGAGTTTTTTTTTTAAAAAAAGAAACCAAACTTTCCAAATAAGCTAGTTCGGTCTCGCCAATCTAAATGCAACAGGTGTCAACACACGTCGTCACAGCCACACATCTTTCTGAATGTGATCTAGAGCAGCATGGAGCGGTTAGCGAAGAAACTGAAAGAATCCGGACCTCTAAGAGGATTGTGAAAAACAAAAACAAAACCAGCCTGGTCCCTAACCCAGCTGATCCCTAGGCGGCGGGGTCAAGGAGTGGAGATAGGGGAATCTGCTCGCTCACGGGGACATGCTTGCCCTGGGGTCTCAGGGCACTGCCCCTGAGCTGTCCACGCAGCACCACAGTAAAGCGGAGAGAGTCGCCTGGGACTGGAAGCCAGGGAAAGGAGGGTGCGCGGTACCTGCTTGTCCAGCGCGTCCCGGGCGCCTGCGGGTCCCGCGCTGGTCCTGGGTGGTGCGGGCGTCCGCTCGCAGCTGCAGCCCTCCAGGAGGTACATGCCCGCCGGGCGGCCGCTCTGCTCGCCCTCGAAGTAAAAGAGCACATTCTGGTAGAGAGCGAACCACTTCTCGTGCCAGCGGCTCGCCTCGGCCGCCTTCTTGCTCAGGAAGCCGCGCTTGGTGCCCTCCTTGCGCGCCAGGAAGGCCAGGTACAGGGCGTGCCCCTCGTTGTAGCGCACGCTTTTCTGCATGGCGAGGGCGCGAGGGGTGTTGGGGTCGCAGCCTCAGCCCCGCGGCGGGGCCATCACGGAGTGCTCTCCGGGAGGACGCACCCCAGCCCGCCTGCCACAGGGCACCCGGCCCGCCGCCCAGACCTAGTGCGCCGCTGATCCAGGCTGGGGCATCGTCTCCTCCCCGACAGCGCCCTCTCGAGCCCCCGACGCCTCCCGATCCCCGGAAGCCCGGTGCCGAGCGGCCCTCCGAGGGCACCCGCACCGGCGCCGCTCCACCCGAAGTTGCGGGAGCCGAGCCCCCAGCGGCGGGCTGCGCAGTGAGGCGCGCGGCAGCCGGAGGACTGTCCTCGGGCAACGCGCTCCGGGAGACAGAAGGTAAAACGTCACGTGGGAGATCAGCTGTAATCGGCTTGGAGACCGATTTAAAGGGTAAAGTCGGCGCGGTGGCGGCCGCGGAGGCGCTGCCTGCTCTCCCCAGCGCGCATCCTTCACTCGCCTGCCAGGACCCTGGCCTCCGCCTCTGCCCAGGCCAACCCCCGATGGGGCAGATCGCCCAGGAGGGGCAGGAGCGTGGTGACACCCAGCCGCTCACAGCAGAAACTCGCGCAAATGTGTCCCCACATACACACAGGCAAACGCATACTGAAGAGACCAGACCCGCACACAAACACACAACGCTCATATTCATACACAAAAGCACACATGCACACAAATACAATAGGCACACAAATACAATAGGCGCACAAACGAGTGTGCACTCACAACATAAATTAGCAAATACCCTTTCACCCAATGTTCACAGTCATCCACATACGAGTATAACATACAATCTCGAATAACACACCCCTATGCACACAGGTACACATCCACAACTACAAAATTACACTCAGTGTATGTAGTTCTCAAAAATGCAAACCCACGAATTTGTACTTACACAGGCCACTATATATATGTGCATACCTTGGTGCTATCTCAAACACATTCATAGTTATTGTACCCAGTGTATATACACTTATAATCATATATACATTCACAGAAACATCACACACACACACATCTATCAGCCCTTTTGGTCACACACACACACACACACACATGAAGAATCATAAACATATGCAAATAAATACATGCCCTCCTAAACCCACTCATCAGATACAAGCTCTTACAGACAGAAACCGACAGATACGTAGGCACTTAGAGCCACACATTTTTACAGCCCACCCCGTGTGCATGCACTCACACTCACAAACAGGTTCAGTAGCAGCAGGTGGAGTCACAAGGCGGCTTTGCATAAACCACAACGTTGGCTTTCCAGCTTGTTCCCGAACTGTCAAGTTTAAAACTAGCAGTGAGCGTTGATAGGAGAAGTCGAGTGTTCCCAGAAAGCCAGCAGATGGGTCAATTTCTTTTGAACACCTGTTAGTTCACGGGATTAAGACTAAAGAAACGAAATGTTAAGTATGGAGTTTTAAATAAGTGGGGGGGGGATAACACTATGAGGGAGACTTTGCTAGCAGGGGCAGAAACTGTCCCCAGAGGCCAAGCTGTCACAGGCTGAGCAGAGTCCCCTGCTAAGACTGGGATTCATTTGATTAACAAACCTTACAGCTACCGCTGGGAAAACCAAGATATTCTGCTCAAGCAAAATACAAGTGCAAAAGAAATGATGTTCCAGATGCTTCGATAGAAAACTAGTGAAATCCCACAGTGCCCTCTTGGATTCTGCCTCACATTCTTTTATTCCCCACAGCCACGTATTAAAATGAGTAGCCAAAAGAGTATTGTGGAAGGAAACAGAATAGCAAAATACTCCTTTCAGGGCGACGAATTGGTGGCAATACACCTGTCTTGTCCTGTGGTTATGTGCACACAAATTGATCTCGGCAGGGTCCTGCCTGCTCTGAAAGGGCTATCTTCGGGGAATATTTTAACTCTGCCTCGAACAGCTGAGTGCTTTGCATTTTACTGTCAGGGGAAGCTCCACTGTTGACGTCCATGTAACAGGGAAATTGCCCTTTTGAAATGACTTTGGGAGAACAGTAGCCATCCTTTTACACACCTTCGTGTGGCTGAAGGGCAGGGTCCTGTTGAGCTGGGCTTAGCCCAGCTGAGAGCTTGCACTGTTATTTAGAGAAAAACAGTGAGGTTGCAGTCCACACAAGTCTAGAAGCAGGGGAGGGGATGAGGACCTCTGGGGCCTTCCTTCCCCGTGGTCCAGCTGCATGCAGCTCTCAGAAGAGGAAACCAGAGGATAACGGAGCAGTCAGAACACTCCAGCTTCAAGCAGAGGCCAGAACGGGTCTCACATCAGAACAAAATACGACAATTTCTGTCCTGAGTATTCGTACCTGCTAACCTCTTGTGTTCCCTCAGATGTGAATGACTCCTTTCTTCAGTAAGTGCTGTCTCTGACATCCAACTATTCTCCAATGTCTCCTCTATCTATAGAAATGTCCTTACTTGAGCCCCAGGCGTATTCATTTTAACCCTTGACTGATCTCACTTTCGACTCTGTGAGGTGCTGTGGGCCTCATTTGCCTGGGACAATGAAAGAAAAAAAAGCTCTGGTTTCCTCCATGTTTTGGCTGATGACTGTAACATAGTTATTGTTGTAGTTCTCATATATATCTCATCTAACCTGTGAGATCTGTTGGAAAAGCACCCCAAACTCCATAACTCCCTGGCCCTTTCAGGAAGACACAGTCCAGGGATGCAGTTACCAGGGGATGTAGGAGCTGAGGGTCCATAGAAGCCCCAAATCTAAATAACAGTGTACGCTCTCAGCTGGGCTAAGCCCAGCTCAACCAGACCCTGCCCTTCAGCCACACGAAGGTGTGTAAAAGGATGGCTACTGTTCTCCCAAAGTCATTTCAAAAGGGCAATTTCCCCATTACATGGACGTCAATAGTGAAGTTTTCCCTGACAGTAAAATGCAAATACAGTGTGTGTGTGTGTGTGTGTGTGTGTGTGTGTGTGTGTGTGTGTGTGTGTATGCAAGTGAATGTGTTGTGCGTGCCTGTATGCGGGTATGGGTATACATGTAGCGGTTAAGACAACCTTAGCTGTTGGTCCTCAACCTTGTCTGAGTCAGGTTCTCTTTTTCTTCCCCACCACATACGCCAGGCTGCCTGGCCCTCAAGTTTCCAAGGATTCTCCTGTTTCTTCCTCCCATTTCACCGGAGCAGACTGGCGATTACAGACGCATGACACCTTGTCTGGCTTTTACGTGGGTTCTGGAGACCCTCACTCATGTCTTCATGCTTGCATGGTAAGGTGTTCTGCTCTACAGAGCCGTCTCTCCAGTCCCTATAGTGGAGTTTAATTATGGAAATTCACTGCAACAGTTATTGGCCAGAAGTTGATGTCCTCAGGACTATTCTGGGGTGGTATGGAATGGTGTACCTCATGCTATCAATGTGCTCAGGACAGAGGAACGCTTCATGGTTGGGAACCATGGTTCTGAGTAGCAAAGCCAGCTCCTTAATAAATACAGTGTCTACAGGGAGGGTTTATATGCAGTAAGCGCACAAGTGATCCATAAATATTTCTAGATTAATTTATCCACTGGTCATTGAATTGTTAGAGACAGCACCAACATCTCAAATTTAGATCTTTCTGCAAGACTGTAAGGGGTGAAAATGACTAGAAATCTATGGGCCATCTAGGAAGCCATAGCCAGTAGTGTGCATCAACCTCTGTGGGCCCTCAGGTCCTACATCCACTGGAAACTGCATCCCTGGACTGTGTCTTCCTGAAAGGGCCAGGGAGTTACGGAGTTGAGGGCTTTTCCAAAAGATCTCACAGATTTAGCAAGAGGCTCTGCTCCATGTAGATGGGGACAGGCTCGGCCATGGAGTCACTGCTTTCCTTTTTGCATTTCAGGAATTCTTTCCTGAGAGGGTCAATTCATGGCAGGTTTTTAAGATCAAAAAGTGTTTCTCATTGATAATTCTGAGAACATTCTATTTGCCCATTTCTAGGCAAATTAAGGGGGAAAAAAAACAGCATCGAGCTGCCATATCTGGAAACTCTGATTACTATTCCCAGGAAGTGGTACAATTTAGTAAGTTCACAAAAATTATGAGGAAGAAGGAGAGAAGGATGAGGAGGCAAGAGGGTCAGAGAAGGTAAAAAGAGAGGGAGAGGTGGAGGGGAGAGGGAGGAGGGCGAGGGAAGGGGAAGGGAAAGAATGAGGGAAGGAGAGAGGGAGGCAGGGAGGGAGGAAAAGAGGAAGGAGAAATTTTATCTGAGCTGTCCAGAATGCTTTAGTTGGTTAGTGGGAAGAATTCAGCCTGAGCTTCAGGATTTCGGGATCCCAAACTCAGGTCTTATCTTTTGGGCACAGAAGGGGGTTTTCATTCATTACGCCTTTCCCTAAATGCTGTTGTCTGTGGAAATTTGAATGGACTCCATAAGATTCTATAGTGACCTTTCCCTGTGATTCCTGTCATTTAGAAATGGCTCAGCACTGGGGTCTTGGGGGCGTGCCTTGCTGTAGGGGTAAAAAAAAAAAAAAAAAGTTTCCATCACTCTCTGAAGGTCAACTGGACTGAAGTGGCAAGACAAACAAATTGGAGAAAACAGTCACACAGTGTAATTACCCACAAGTCCAAAGTGATCCAGAAACTTCTTTGGCCCTTTTCTGTAGTAGAGAGGGAAAGGAGAGTTGTAGACAAATTTAAGGGGCCTGCGTGATGACCAGGCAAACAACTGGTCCTAGAGAGAGTCACTGGAATTTGAGGGAGCCCAAGGAACAAACTATCTTATTAGGAAAGTCTGTCTGGGAGTGGGGAAACTCTCCAACTGACTGGACCCAGATAGACAGGGAGGCTCAGGATGGAGAGGGAAACACTTGTGTTCCTTTTCAATCTACTCAGTGCAGATGAGGAAATTCCAGGAAGAGCCCCGCAAGGCTGAGCTTGCTCTTAAGGCATTTTCATTTTCTTTTGATCAAATTCTGCAGCAAGGGGAAAATGCCATATTCAGGGAGATGTCACTCTGTGAGCCCCAGCATTGTCAAACAAAGCAGATCATTGCCAGGATCCTTTTCTTGGCCCTACAGAAGATTATTTTGGGAATTGTCATTTTGCTGGCTTGTAGATATGGAAACTAGTAGAGATTCAGTAAGAATGAGAACTGATGCTGAAGGGTACGGGGTGCCCATCTCCTGCACAGAAGCACTTCTAGCTTCTCTCCTGATGCTCAATAAAGCTCTACACGAAGCTTAAAGGGGCTATCCCTCCCTGACCCCCCAGTGATCATTTGGTCAAACAGCGTTCCTTATTTACCAAATTTGGGGAGAGGTACAGAATACCAAACTATGTTATTTAGAGGTGATAAAAAATCACTTCTTTCTGATGTTTTTGCCTAACTTAATGTTCCCAATAACCAAATGTCCTTGGAACACTAAACATAAATACACTACGCACCTGCACTGAAACATGTTGATGATTTTGCCTATTCTTGATTATTTCAGTGTGAGGAGTGGGTGAAGTCCTGAGAGAATGTATGTTATTGACATGCACACAGCAATGTTAAGGACCCCAATGCTTCAAATCCATGAGCATGACGAAGTCTTCCTCTGGTCCAAGCAGAGTGTTTACAAATGATTGACCAGTGTGTAAGGCTAGCAACTTCGGCTCTCTCCTCACTAAAGACTGCAACCCAAGACTGCTCCCTATGGAAACCTCCCAGGGAGACAAGCTAAGCCATCCTCCTTGCGCCTGTGCTGAGTCTCTGTGTGGCAGAGTTGGTACCCTCCATGAGAGTGAGCACGGTCCACCCAATCCCAGCTCTTGTGTGCGTGTATCTGTTGTTTCTCCATTCTCGGGTTTCCAGGACCAAGTCATGTAGGAAGTGTCACTTAAGGTCCTGTTCTAGGAGTTCAATCAGAGCTATCATTCTCCTCTACTCTTTCATGCAGACTAAAACAAACCACGCCCTCTTGGAGATTAGATTAAGGAAAGGCCCCCTTTAATGCATACAGCCTTGAGAACCGGTAAGAAGATGATAGCACCTTTGTTTGAATAAGATGCATGCCTTTCTGCAAATGACTATGACTCTATGCAGGGAGCCTTGTGCAGTGAGCAACTTAACTGAACTTGGTGTCCCACACTGTACACTCCCCTTGGAATGGTCGTGTAGACAGTGTGCTTCCTGAATTTCTGTATTAGTGCCACAAACCAACACTGATCTCAGAGAAACATGGAGATTAGATTTTTATACTTTAAAAAACAAAACAAAACCAACCCAGCAGTGGTGGCACATACCTTTAATCCCAGCACACAGGAGGCAGAGGCAGGCAGTTCTCTGTGACTTCAAGGACAGCCTGGTCTACATAGTGAGTTCTAGGACAACCAGAGAGCTACATAGAGAGACTCTGTCTCAAAGTTTAAAAAAAAAAAAAAAAGCAAACAAAAAGCAGACTTGTAAAGTACAAGCATGAATTTGCAAATCTGAGAAGTTATTTTGCATTTGTGGTAGGTAAGGAAAAGCATCACAGCTTTCTAACGCCAAAACGTTCAATTCTATGGTAATAATAATAGCAAAAAGTCGAAACACCCTAGCCATCAGTAATGGGAATGGGAAAGTGAGTAGTGATGTACTATGACCTCCCACAGACTCAGTTAATGCTTGTGATTCAGTGATGAGCAAAAGCCTCCCTTTCCTTTATACTCAAACTCCATGTGAGAAAACTGCTTCTATGCACTGGCTGGACTTCCTCCCCATCTTTCCCTGAACTACTCCGTTCCAACTTCTCATACCCACAGAAACCACAGTCACCCACAACCCCACAGTGCCAGGCTCCGAGGTCAGTTCTGCCTGACCTGACGTCAAAACAGCACATGATAGAGTAGCTGACCCTTTCTATTTCCTCCAATACCCTCCCTCTCAGCTTCTGCACACTCCAAAGTCCCCACCCACCTCACCGTCTTGGCGGCCATCCTTCTCTTCCTGACCTTCAAACAGTAGTATGCCTTCCAGCCTTCTTCTGGACTGTTTGCTTTTTCTCTGCATTTAAAAAGATCTACTGCAGTCCTTCCTTTGTTTGCTTGTAGCGCTGGGGACCTGCACATGTAAGGCAAGTGTTCTACCTCTTCACCCCGGCCGGGCTCCATAGCTCTAGATAAGTCTCTCCAAACCCTTTTTGTGTCCGCCTACTCAACATCTCTTCTCCTGTCTCCAGTAGCATCTCGGGCTCAGCACAGTCAAAATATTCCTGCAACAGTCCAACTGTTACTCAGATGGCTTTCTTCTCTCAGAATATGGCAACTCCATGCCTCCTCTTCTGAAACCACGACTTGGAGTCCGCTCACCCTCTCACCAGCAAGCTGACTCCACCTTTGAGGAGTGTCCTGAGTCCAGTGACGTCTTCCAGCCCTCACTGCTACCCCATCTCTCATCAAGTCCATTCCATCCCGTTACTAACCTTCTTAGTCTTTTGCCCTCTCTTCTCCGTTCCACAGCCAGTCAGCAACCTTAAAACACCAACTGCTCTTCTGCCTCTGCTCTGGGTACCCCCTTTCAACAGCTTCCTAATCACACCACAGCTGCACAAGCTCCGTCCCTTGGCCCCTTCACCTGCCTGCCTGACCTAAGGCCAGGCCTGTGCACTGGTCCTTCCCCAAGCTGGAGTCTCTCCCCACTTCTTGGCGACTAGTCACTTCATTCAGATCTCATTACAGTGTCACTTCAAGAACCAGCTGACCTGAAGCAGATGTTCCCTCCCTCGCTGCCCAGCCTCACCCTCACTTCTCTCACAGCATCTAGAACACCCTGGCTCACGGTGAGAGTCCATGGTTAACTGTTGACTCGGCATCAGGAATGAATGGTACTCACTTCCTGTCCATTGCAGAAGTTTCTCTTCTGCATCAAGCATTTTCTCTCAGGCAGTGCCTTCTGAGACTGGCTCTCTCACTCTCCTACTCCATGGCTTTCTTCTATCCCTGTTCTTCATTGAACTTCACCATTTCTACTCACCCCAAGTTAACCTCTGGCGGGACTGAGAAGTTTCATTAGAATTGCCATGACTCCAGAGCATAACGGAGACCTCTGAAGTGCTAAGTCTTCCTTTCAGGCAGATCATCTTATTCTTTCTCCCTACCTCTTCCTCCCTCGACAGCCTAAGCTTTACTGCTGGAAGTTCTACCTACAGCCAATCCTCTGTGGAAAGGACCCTCAGCTGAACAGAGACATCCCATGAGCATCCCAATGCCCTCCTGAGCCAACCTGCACCAATGACTGGTCCACATGGATGAGGTTGTCTCATCCTGACTCAGCTATCTTTGAGGAACTCTGGTGGGGTCCAGCCACAGACCAGGGTATGACTTTCTTATGGAGGGAGGCATCTTCCCCAAACAAAGGAGTGTGTGTCCTGAATCCCGAAGGATGGTAGTTTAAGTGGTAAATGGGCAAAGATGGCAAAGAGGATCTTGAGTGGTGGAAACCGTGGGAGCGGATGATCAGGAACAGAAGACTACAGGGACAGCTGGGCAGGGGGAGTGCATTTCCCTGTGGGAGGAGAGAATGAAGTGTGGTGGGGGTCTGTGGTGAGAAACAAAGGTGTCATGGAGGTCGGTTGAATCAATTGGCCCACAATAGCTAAACTGAGTAGTCAGTAAGGCACTGCGGGTTTCTGAGAGGCAAAGTATCATGACTTGGTGTTGCTGTCTACATTATTACCCCCCCCCCCCGTCATGTCTCTGCCCTTCAGATGATCTGGTACACAGGAGGGCCACCATCTTTTTATAGGTCCTGCCTCCATGGCAGAGGTGATTGGTCTAAGTTTAGATACTTGATTCTGGTGCCAACCATAATGGTCATTCAGAGATCTGCTTTCCTCTGATCATCAAAAGTGCACAGCCAGTGAGTGGGAGAGCTGCTTTCCTCCTAGATGGCAACCTGGTGAAGCCATGCCTGATCCATGAGAGTAGAGACTTGTCCCTCTTTGCCATCCGGTCTTCATACAGTGACCACCTTGTACCAGGCTGCCAGGGTGTTCCCCACTTTAGCTGGATATCTGACACCCTCTCACTCTTGAACAAATGTGATGGCAGATCACCGCACCCTGGGTGTCCACGCACAGCTTCTAAGTTCCTAAGAGCTGTTTTCCAGCACATTGGAGAGGTGACTACTCCAGACCAGAGCCATCAGGTTCCCCGATGCCCTGAGATCTACCATTCTGAGCTTATTACCCAATCGTATACCTTTAAATTGTCATAGTTTATTTTAGGTGGTAAACTTCTCACACTTTGAGACAGTAAATATGTCAGAGTTGCATACACACACGCAGTAGCATATGTTTGCCTGTGGCAAATAATGAGATCCTATAATTGTGTTAGTTCTCAAGCAGTGCAGGAAGATACCATTAAAATGTAGGGGTCGGGGGGGGGGGGGGGAAGGAAAGGGAGAGGGAGAGAGACAGTGACAGAGAGGGAATTAGGTATAATATGTGTATGCTTTTAATTTTTTATTTCATTTTATGGGTGACTGGGTGGCTGCATATATGTCTATGGACCATATGCATGTGGTACCCCTGGAGGCCATAAGAGGGCGTCAGATCTCCTGAGACTGGAGTTACAGTTGGGAGCTGCCATGTGGGTGCTGGGGATTGAACCCAGGTCCTCTGGGAGAGTAACCAGTACTTTTTACCACTGAGCCATTGCTCCAGGCCCATATGTGCACTTCATAGTTGAAAAAAAAGTCATGTATCTTTGTAGTGGTGTGAATGAGGACAGCTCCCATGCGCTCATATGTTTTGTTTGAATATGTGGTCCACGGTTAGTGAAACTACTTGGGAAAGATCAAAGGGCGTGGCCTTTGAGGAGGGGTCACTGGGAATGAACTTAGAGGTTTCAAAAGCCCACATCATTCCCAGTTAGCTCTCTCTGCCTCCTGCTTGTGGATAAATTGTAAGTTCTCAGCTACTGCTCCAGCGCCATGCCTGCCTGCTGCCATTTTCCCTGCCATGATGACCATGGGCTCACCCTCTGGAACTATAGGCCTCCAATAAATTCTTTCTTCTATAAGTTGCCTTGGTCACTGTGTCTCTTCACATCAACAGAAACATAACTAAGTCCCTGATTTGATCATCCCGGGCCAGAAATGGACTCGGTGCTCCATCCACACCCCACCGTCAAGTCCCTTCTGGAGCCAAAGATAGAAATCTAGACCAGAACACACTGAGGTGAGCCAGCGGTGGCACAGAGCAGTGTCCACTGCCCCACACTAAGTCTCGGAGTGTGTGCCAAGAGTTCGAGACTTTTGGGAACTCCGTCCTAAATGGGATGTCTTCATCAAACCTCTCCCCTCAGGGTTAAGGGAGCTATATGGAAAAGGAGGCAGGAAGATTATGAGAGCCAAAAGAGATGGAAGACAACAAGGAAACAGTGCCTTCCAGACACAACAGGACCAATATATGAACTCACAGAGACTGGCAGCATCCGCAAGATGAAGCCATACAGGATCCCAGTCTAGACGGGGAAGTAGACAGGAGTTTCTACCCCTAGCCAAGAAGCTATCTCCAACTGACAACCACTTGCAAAGAAAAAATTAGTTTTCTCTAATAGAATTTCACTGGGTATACAAATCACATTTAAGGGCAGGCCCCATGCCCAGCAGTAGATGGTCAATAAAATGAACTCAGTGGTATTTCTGTAGACTGTTTTGTCTCATCTTGTTTTGTGTGGGCACTGTTTACTTGTATATCATGGTTTCCAATTTTGTGTTTTTATGGTTTGTGTGTGTGTGTGTGTGTGTGTGTGTGTGTGTGTGTGTGTACTTTTTCTATTTCTTCTTTTTTCTGGTTTGTTTGCACTTGTGTTGTCTGTTTTATTTCTAATGAGAAAAAAAAGGAAGGGATGGAGATGTGTAGTTGGGGAGAATCTGGGAGGTGTTGGGGGAGGGAAACCATGATTAGAATACCTTGTATGAAAACAATTTATTTTCAATTTTAAAAAAATCTAGGCATGGCAGGGACAGGGTGTGTGGCTCACTGGTGGAGCACTAGTCTAGCGTGTGCAAGGTTCATTCTGCACAGAGAATAGAAATAGGAAGGGCAGTAAGTGTGAGCAGCACACGCGTGAGAAGCACACTGAGAAAGTGAACTCTGCCACCAGCAAGGGTCACTCTGCATCAGCGCTATGTCCCTGGGGTTTTTGTTTTGTTTTGTTTGGTTTGGTTTGGTTTGGTTTGGTTTTTTTTGAGACAGAGTTCCTCTGTGTACCTTTGGTGCCTTTCCCAGAACTCACTCTGTAGCCCAAGCTGCCTTGAACGCACAGAGATCTGCCTGTCTCTGCCTCTAGAGTGCTGAGATTAAAGACGTGTGCCACCACCGCCTGGCAATCCCTGGGCATTTTAAAAATGCATATAGCTCCCCACAGAAACGTGCATCTTTGTGGGAGTGGCTTTCATCATCTTTGGTTTCTCCTATCAAGAGAAGAAGCAGAGCAGCAGAAACAAACATTCTCTGATGGTTCTCTGGCTTCTCGAGCTGTCAGCCTCAAAATAAATGGCATCTCTGTAGCTAGAGTTTTCCTGCCTGGCCCACAGTCATGACAAATCTCTCTCATCCCCCAGTCCGGCAGCCACTCAGACCCAACCAAGTAAACACAGAGACTTATATTGCTTACAAACTGTATGGCCGTGGCAGGCTTCTTGCTAACTGTCCTTATATCTTAAATTAATCCATTTCTATAAGTCTATACCTTGCCACATGGCTCGTGGCTTACCGGCATCTTCACATGCTGCTTGTCATGGCGGTGGCTGGCAGTGACTCCTTCCACCTTCCTGTTCTTTCTTTCTGTTAGTCCCGCCTATACTTCCTGCCTAGCCACTGGCCAATCAGTGTTTTATTTATTGACCAATCAGAGTAATTTGGCATACAGACCATCCTACAGCACATCTCTGCCTCACAAAAGAGCCAGGACTCCTGACTCTGTTGAGTCCTGGTGTTTAGAAATTCCCAAAACTAGTGAGTCCTCGATGAAAAGTATCCAATCCTAGGTTGTAATGCAAAGCTCTCAGCCTGTCGGTCACACTGGACCCACCCTTGATTTCAGATACAGAAGACGGGTACTAGCATTGGAGGAGAGCTGAAGGAAAGAGAAGCAGTGAGGACCAACATGAAACTTTAGCCTTGGGTGAGGGCCTGGCAGGTACCAAGGACACTTCTTCTCCCTTTTCATTCCCTCTAAACGCACTAAAGATGCTTCTTCTGCAAAAGCTTGGGGGCTACCCGGCCCAGTCCCTGAGGTCTGTCTGACAGGTCCTGCTGACTGCTTTCATTTGAAGAAGTCCAGGCCCTGGAAGTGTCACCAATGAAACCGTGACAAGAGCAGCAGCGTACACCACACCTGCCTCCTGTGAGCCAGATGCTGGACTGCACCTTCTTCGTAGATTGACTAGGCATGGCCTCCCACCGCGACTAGTGTACACTGGAGAGACAGAGGCACAGAAGGATGAGTGGTTCGCCAACATTCCCAAGCCGTGGGTCCAGAACTTGAACCCAGGCAGCCTGGCTCTAGAAGCCATGATCTCAAGCACAGTGTGAAGTGTAAGAACTGCCCACATTTCCAAAGGAGGCACGGCATCTGCTGTTTCCATACCATCAAATCAGGCTTGTCTAATTTTATTCTCATGGTTCCTTCTCTTCAGGAGTAACAGCCCCATTCCAGGCTCTTCAAGCAGACTAGAAACCGAATCAATACTCTGCAAGAACCATGGTGAAGGTAAGAGGATCCGTTTTGAAGTCTGCGTATGGAGTCAGAAGTCATGTGGTGGGACTTCCAGGACAGATTGGAGATGGCATCAGGATACTACCATTGCCACTCTGGCCCTGGAAGCACAGGTCTCCTGGCCACTCTCTACCATTCCTCTCAACTGCTTCCTGTGAGGTTTCCCTCAGTGTGACGTCATCAGCAGACATGGAAAGGAAGGGTCTCAACCCCACACCAGTGCCACTGAGGATGTGGATAACTGAATGCTGGTTTCTACTTTGGGAAGGCAATAGCCCTAACCTGAGACCTCTCAGTGTAGACTGATTTTTAAACTACACTGAGAACGAGAAAGATTATACAACTGTTATTTATGTTTGTCCCAAATTAGGAACAATTGAAATGGATGTACATCAGTGAGTTGTACATTCACGTCATTAAATAGTATGTAGCAATGAAGTGAAATTGACTGTATCAAGTGTATTAGTGAAGCATGGGGGAATCTTGCAAATATTTTGCTAAGAATAAAAGACTAACAATAAACAGCGTACAGTCTTCATCTGTTGCCAAAAGAGGCTTCTTTGACAAGAGGCGAGAGCGGCTTTTGGAGCAGACAAGCTGTTTCAGACAACTGTAACTGCTCAAAGTGCAGAGAATACATGACCACAGGGTGCCCAGTCCCAACTGATACACCTCCATTGCAACCCCTACACCCAAAGTTTAGGGGAAATTAAAGAAAGGGGGAAGAAAAACTGTAGGAGCCAGAGGACCAGGATGCCTGATGCAGGACCAGATAGTGCCTTCTAGTCATGACAGGGATGCTGCAGCCATGAATGCTCAACGGTAGTGTTGCATAAACAAGGCCTGACCCATCACATGCCAGCGTGCTCTTACCCTCTAGATGAAGGGCTCCAGGCAATCAATAGCTACAGGGAGCAGGGGATAGACAGAGAAAAGTGAAAATTGCTTTTCCTCAAGGGCAAGCTCCCTGACAAGTTATCAAATTCCAAGTGGTCGGCCCTAAACACATCTACGTAGAAAAAAAACAAAACAAAAAAACACTAAATAGACTCAGTAGATTGTGTGTGCATGAAAGTGAGGCTGCCCGTCAGGTTTTGTCTCTTTCACACACACACACCTGTTTGCCCTCTTGCTTTTTCAGTTATAATGTTATAATGCTGCCCAAGGCCTTCATCTTAGACTCCCAATATCCAGAAATGCATGATAAATAACATTTCTTTCCTTATGAATCATCTGGTTTTGAGTAATCTATAACAATAGACAACTGATTAGGATAGTATCTAAGCTCAACGTGGTCCTGCAAGAGACTTCCTATTTCAGCCTCTACTCCGGTTCAAGTCTGGACCATGCACCTGCTTGGATCCCTAGTGTTGACTGCACACTTACCTGAAGAACCCTAGCACCGGAGAACTCTGGGAAAACAAATCTTTTCTGGAAGGTGAACTGTACTTCCTCCCTGAGGCATCCTTGTCCAGAACCTGAGTCCCCTCACCCCTAAGCCTCCTATGGACTCCTATTGCAATTAGGCCAAGGTGGATGTATTTGTGTCCCAAGCGCCACAAAGTATAGAGTATTACTTGACCATTTTTAAAGTCAAGTACCGTCATGTATTACATTTTTATCTCACTAGCCAGATGGTTGGCTTTGTGAAACTACTTGATCTGTTGTCTCTGTGGGGTATTATACAGGTCCTAAGGCAGGATGCTAATCTTTGCAAAGGTTTAGACACAGGGATTTGGGCAGGAGGCTCGTGCTTGAAGCTCCAATTTCAAATTCCTTGTCTTAGTTTCTTTTCCATTACTGTATAGGACACCATGACCAAGGCAACCTATAAAAGAAACAATTTGATTGGGCTTCTGGTCCCAAAGGGTTAGAGTCTATGGTGGTGGAGTGAAGGTATGCGAACAGGTGGGTGGAGCAGCACCTGAGAGCTCACATCTCAAACCAAGCAGGAGACAGAGACCACACTAGGAATAACATGAGTCTTTTGACATCTCAAGCCTTCCCCCAGTAACACACCTCCTGCAACAAGGCCACACCTCCTAATCCTTCCCAAACAGTTCCACCAACTGAGACCCAAGTATTCAAACATATAAGTCATTTTTATTCAAACCACCACATTCTACCCCTCTGGCCTCCATAGCTTGTGGTGGCCATATCATAATGCAAAGTGCATGTAATCCAACTTCAAAAATCCCCATAGTCTTTGAGTCTCAACCTGTTTCAAAGTCCAAAATCTAGTCTTTTCTGAGACTCAAGGCAATCTCTTAATTGTAACCCTCTGTAAAATCAAAAAGTGAATCACAAACTACCAACATGTAATGGCACAGCATATATACACTATCACCCGAAAAGGAAGGAGTGGGGCACAGTGCGGAGACACTGGACCAAAGCAAGACCCAAACCCAGCAGGCAACTCCAGTCCCTGTAGTTCCATGTCTGACGTCAACGGGCGGAAACACTGGACCAAAGCAAGACCCAAACCCAGCAGGCAACTCCCAACCCTGTAGTTCCATGTCTGAAGTCAATGGGCAGAAACACTGGACCAAAGCAAGACCCAAACTCAGCAGGCAACTCCCAACCCTGTAGTTCCATGTCTGACGTCAACGGGTGGAAACACTGGACCAAAGCAAGACCCAAACTCAGCAGGCAACTCCCAACCCTGTAGTTCCATGTCTGACATCAACGGGCTCAGATGGTTCTTCCCTTCCAGCTTTGCTGCCTACAACACATTTCTTTCCCTTGAGCTGGTTCCACTCCCTGTCTACAGCTCTTCTTGGCAAATATCCCGTGGCTCTGGCGCCTCTAACATCGTACAGTCTTCAACATAATTCAGATTTCACTTTAATCACTTCACCCAATGGCTCCAGCTGGTTCCACTCCCTGTCTACAGCTCTTTTTGGCAAATATCCTATGGCTCTGGTGCCTCTAACATCATAGAGTCTTCAACATAATTCAGGTTTCACTTTAATCGCTTCACCCAAAGGCTTCTCAGGGCTTCTGTGCAGGGACTCCCACGCCACATACCTGTCCTTAGCTGCCCTCCATCACTCCAGAGGAAGAATCCATAGCTCCTTTACTCATGTGTACTTCATAACTCTAAGGCCAAAAACCACATGGATGACACCAAGTTCAGCTGCAAGTGGAATTGCAGCTGAGGGCTCACAACTTAATCAACAATCAGGAGCTAAAGAGCACACTAGGAATGTCTTTTTGAAACCTCAAGCCTCCTCCAACAAAGCCACACCTCCTAATCCTTTCCAAACAGTTCCACCAACCTCAAATCAAGTGTTCAAGCATATGAGCCTATGGGGTCATTCTCATTCAAACAACCACATTCTATCTCTGATATTTATGAGCTATGAATTATGAGAGTTACTCAAGGGCTGTAGAATATAGAACTTTCCAGATGGTAATAATCATTATTTATGTTTAGCCTACTATATTAAATACATGTTACCTATTGTCATTTTCCCATTTACTTTTTAATTTGAGCAGTTATATGTATGTATACATACATGCATGTATATATATATATGTATGTGTATGAGTTTTTATTCTACATGAATGAGTGTTTTGGCTGCATGTATGCCCATGTACTACATGTGTGTACTGTCCAAGGAGGCCAGACAAGGGAATCAGATCCCCTGGAACTAGAGTTACAAATGGCTGTGAGCCAGGTGGTGGTGGCACATGCCTTTAATCTCAGCACTTAGAAGGCAGAGGCAGACAGATTTCTGAGTTCTGAGTTTGAGGCCAGCTTGTCTACAGAGCAAGTTCCAGGACAGCCAGGGCTATACAGAGAAACCCTGTCTTAAAAAAAAAAAAAAAAAAAAAAAAAACAAAAGCAAACCAAAAAACCAAACATCTTTACTTCCCACTATGCTGGTAGTACTCTGTAAACAGTGAGACGTGTCCTGCGTTACATGTTGGAAACCTACTGAGAACAAACAAAGGGCTGTGAGGTACCACGTGAGTATTAGGAACTGAACCCATGTCTTCCGCAAGAGCAGCAAGTACTCGTAACCTTTGGACCATCTCTCCAGCCACACTCAAGTAGTTTTTAAACTTCATTGGGAATCAGAGATCTTAGACCATAAAAAATGAGGAACTTGACTTTGGACATGAATGTTTCAAAGGAGAAAGTAGAGACAAGAGCTTCTTAACTCTATGTTCTTACAACTCTAAGCCCCACACTGAGCTGTGTTATAAATGTAACCCTGTTTTAGGTATGAATTCAGTTGCCCAAACAATATCAGAATTGGTAAAGCCCGGCTTACTTTAGGTTTAATTTTTGCCGAGCTTGCATGTGGTCCACTCATGGAAACACAGAAATGCAAAGGCCGTTTGAGCAGGGGGAAATGCCACCAGCGAAGTTATCACAAGCCGACGGGAACATTTCTCCGGTCCACAAAGACCGGGGAGCACGACATTTGAACTGAAAATCTGAAACTGCGGTGATCATTGGACTCTCAGGCCAGTGGGGATGTGGAAGGGCAGAGGGCAGGAATACACAACCCTCAACACTTGTCTTTTTATTCAGGTAGAAATGTTGTGACTTTTTGCCATTTCTAAAAAGTTCATATGAAATGGCATTGAATTGCATGGCCATTTTTATGTTAGCAGGAGAGGCAGATACTTATGAGAAAGAGGTTGTGAAGATTTTAGGAATCCGATGTTCTGATTATATGTCCCAGGCTGGTGCCTCACCGCTGTGCAGCACTCAAGAGAAAGTTAGTCAAAGCATGACCATGTTCTCACTTCTTTCAGGGCACAGATGTCAGTGGCACAGTCAGTGTGGCATGCAGTGTTCCCTGAGGACCCAGGATCAAGTACCATTGCCGGTGCTTGGCAAAGAGATGTCTTGAGAACAGAGGGTCCAAGCTGAACTTCAGTATCCTTTCCTAGCTCAGCAATCTGGATTTTTTTTGTCCTAACTCCAGGGTACCTGAAGACATGAAGATAGGCTTTTCTCTTCTCTCTTTCCCTTCCAGAAGTCATAGGTTGTCAAATAAAAAACCCCAAAGACAGGTATGGGATACCTCCCCTTGAGTTGTTGGTGAGGGGTATCCCAGAGACTCCCTAAGACAGTGGTTCTCAACCTGTGGGTTGTGACCCCCTTTACAGTCAGAGGACCCTTTCATAGGGGGTCACCTAAGACCATTTTAAAACACAGATATTTACATTATGATTCATGACAGTAACAAAATTACAGTTATAAAGCAGAAATAAAAATAATTTTATGGTTGGGTGATATCTGTGTCCCACAACAAAGTTTATCTGAGGATCCGAGGAAAAAGCCAGCCACTATATTCAACATAGAAGTCAGGTAATGGTAGCACATGCCTTTAATCCTATAACTCAGGAGGCAGGGATCCCTCTGGATCTCTGTGAGTTCAAGGCCACAATGGGAACAGAGCCATGGTGGCACATGCCTTAAATTACAACACTAGTTAACCATAAAGGTCTGGAGGTCTGTACAGACAGACAGGAAGTGACAGAGGTGGGCAGGAAGAGGAAGCGATGTAGCTGGGTGGAGAGGAAATGAGATGGCAGAACAGAAAGGCATATAGGCATGGGTATACAGGAAGTAGGTCTCTTTTGTGGAGGATCTCCAAGCAGGTAAGAACATGGCTGGCTTCTTTCTGCTTTTGATCTCTCGACTTTTCACCCCAATATTTGGCTCCAAGGTTTTTTTTTTTATTAATAAGGCCTTTTAAGATTTGTGCTACAGTTGGGGGTCACCCCAGCATGAGGAACTGGATTGTAGGGTCACAGCATTAGGAAGGTTGAGAACCACTGCTCCAAACAACACAAACTATTGCTGTTGCTCTTGGTTACCCACCAGAACTTGATGGTAAGACCCTGTTGCTGAAGACATCATGCACACTGTTCAGACACAGAGAAGTAGGTATTGGCCAGGAAGATTCCTCTTTGCCAGCTAGCATTCATAGTCATGGAAGGTGTGGGGGGGGGGGGAGTCATCAACCGTGTCACCCAACGCTGAACCCTGTGGACTGAATAATAAGTGACATGGATGCAATAATGGCACAAACGTTGTGAGGACAACCAACTGGGTTTTTGTATTGGACTCAAGGCCCACTTTATAGGAAGGAACGCCTCTTTGGTATTGCAAATCAGGCCATGAACCCATGGTTAGGAAGCTCGTAGGCCCCAGGGGTGAACTTCCTACTATTACTGTTCTAGATGGGCGCAGTGTCAAACCGCCCTCTACATTTGCATCTCCATACCCATAGGTTAGTGCAGCTCTCAAGCAACACCAGAGAAGTTTCTTTGTGCAGTGGACGGTGGTTAATAAAGAAACTCACAATTGTTCAACACGCAGAGGATGAATGTTGGTGGAGTGCTCAGCGACAAATGGGACATCTGTAACAAGCCCTGTTTCCGAAGATCCAAGAACTAGCTCAGAAAGAGGGGCACAGAGAGATTATAGGAACCAGAGGTCAGGGAAGCAAATCAGTGTCTTCTAGATATAACAGGACCACTGTACTCGTGAACTCACATCAGCTGTGGTCTGCACAAACTCAAGCCAGACAGCATTCTAGCCTGGGTGAGAAGGAGTTCATGAACTCCCATCCAACTAAGAACTACGAACGAACAGTTGATGGCTCCATGGGAAGGGAAAGTCAGTTTTCTTTGTGGCTCCTGGTTGATTGATCACTCTCGAGTAGATGGCCCCAGGCCCAGAAGTTCATGGACATCACAAATTAGAGTTTATGGATTATTAAATTTAAAAAACAAATTAAAGAAAGCAGACACAAAGTTAGGGTGAATCTGAGAGGAGCTGGGTGAATATAATCAAAATACATTGTATAAAATTCCCAGAGAATGAATACAAATATATTGCTAAATAGACCTTCAGCAAGAGAATAAAGGTAAATACCTATGTGACTTGGTCACATTAGTCTATTAGTAAATTGGCTGCATTATACACACTAGACAACTAAACTCCTAGTCTCCTCATTCATTTGAATGTGGAGTTCTGAGGATACTGCTTCTGACATGCTCTCCCAGAGAGATGAGGCATGGAACTTTTTTGGATGTGAGGCAGAATTGTTTGTAAAATGCACCTGTAGAGGACAAGCCCAGATGAGACACCTCAGTGAGGGTCTGAGGAACAAAGAACAAGACAGAAAACAGCGTCCTAGAAAATGCTGTCTGAACCAAGTCAAACCACAATGGAACCAGTTGGGCTATGAAGGCCCCACCCAAAGCTGAACTGCCTTCTGTAAGTACCAGAGATGGTCGTGGCGCTAGTGTGCAGCGTCTCTCAGAACCGAAAGCCAAGCCGGTCCACAGAGGGCTCTGTTGTTAATCTAAAGCAAGACTTCAACCGGGCGGTGGTGGCGCACGCCTTTAATCCCAGCACTCGGGAGGCAGAGCCAGGCGGATCTCTGTGAGTTCGAGGCCAGCCTGGGCTACCAAGTGAGCTCCAGGAGAGGCGCAAAGCTACACAGAGAAACTCTGTCTCGAAAAACCAAAAAAAAAAAAAAAAAAAAAAAAAAAAAAAAGACTTCAGGCAGCTTTTTGAGCTGGTTCCTCAGATTCGAAAGGAAAAGGTGTCCACACACGGATAATGGATGAGGTTGATTGATAAATCACAATTCCATTAACTATCTTTATTTATCATTATCATCGTTATTATTACACTGACATCATTGGCTGTTATAAAGATCGACTCCAGTGAGTTTCTACTACAGGGGTAGGTACTATTCTACCCACAATCGCAGATCTTGGCCAAAGTTCCAGGAAATCCAACCTTGACAGATTTCTTCTGGAATCCATCCTCAGCACTGCCACCCTCACTCTTTACCAATTTGATGATAATGCGCAATAAACTGCCTCCGGTGGGACAGAGAAATTCAAAAGGAGCTCGATTTCCTGGGAAGGGCTATCTGACATTGCCCAGGTCTGCCCTTTGGAGCCAGGAACACTGGCTGGCAGTTGGCACCTGGAGCGGGTTTCATTTTCTCTTGCAGGAGTCAGTAGCCATATTTCGTTCAAATTACAGTCCTGTTCTCCAGTGCTGGGATGAGATGAGACCAGAAGGCCCGCAGTGCACCCTCATTTACAAAAGGGTGGTCTCTGCGTAGCAGCCCTGGCTGGGTCTCGACCCAGCCCGTAAATTCTGTGGTATTTCATTAAGGAGAGAGAACCGGAGAGATTAGGAGGGGGCCCCAATTCCTGGGCTGCTCAGAGAAATAGCTTCTTCGCACTGTGCTGTACACGCTTTCTCGCCGTCCTTCCCCTTCGTTTGAGGGGCTGTGTGAGGTTAACCGTGTGACTCTGCTGATGATGGCTCCTGCCACAACCACTGTTGACGACAAAACAGTCTCCTGATGGGAGAGCAGAGGACCTCTCTCTCATTTGTGTTTAATTTCAAATACAAACTGCTAAGCACTGAGACTGTGGCGGAGACAAGGAATCTGGTTTTCAGATTGCCCTTATGGAAAACAAAATGTCTTAATGGTGTCATAAACTGTTTTTAACTAGCGCTTGGGGAAATTTGAACGATTGCCCTACGTGGTTTGAACGTACCCCTCCAAAATTTGTGTGTTGGCATGTGCACCCCAGACTGTGGAATCGAAAGACTGGTCTTTGGGGAGGGGAATAAGTCATGAAGGTCCCTTCTTGCACTTTTGTCCCATTCTCCATGTGATGACCCAGAATCCATGTCCTCTAGTGGTATCCGTCCCTGGGAACAGAGAGCAGCCCACCCCCTTACCCACCACCAGACACCAAATCCACCAGACACCAGATCCACCAGACACCAAATCCACCAGACACCAAATCCACTAGCACCTTTATTTTGGATGCTCCAGCTTCCAGAATGGTTGAAATACTTTTTTGTTTATAATTTCTCCAGCCTAGTGTTTATTGTTGTAGCAGCAGGAACGAATGAAGCTATATCCTAACTTTAATAACTATCCCACCTACAATTCTGTTTTTTTCTGCTAAAAACATGAATTTCATCTCTTGATTTCCTGTCTTTATTCCCTATGGTGCTACCATAGCTTGCCAGGTTGTTGTGGGAAGAAGGTTAACGTGTCATAGGTCATCTTTCTCTCTGTCTTTTTCCCTTTCTGTTCTTTGAGACGGGGTTTCGTGTAGCCCGGGATAATTTTGAACTTTGAATTCTCCTATCTCTGCCTCCTCAAAATCTGGGGTTACACCGTGCCCAGAGATATTCTCTCTCTCTCTCTCTCTCTCTCTCTCTCTCTCTCTCTCTCTCTCTCTCTCTCTCCTCTCTCTCTCTCTCTCATATGTGTTGTATACATGTATTATACGCATGCATGTGAACATATGTTCAAGTGTATGTAGCTCTTTGGGTACATGTGGAGGTCAGAGGTTGATTTGGATGTCTTCCTCTGTTGCTCTCCACCCTATTTTTTGACACCCGAGATCTCACTGAACCCGGAGCTTGCTGTCTGGGCTATACTGACTGTCTGGCAAACTGCTGGGGCCTCTCTGTCTCCACTCCAAATACTGGGGTTACAGAAGAGTGTGGCTCTGCCTGGCTTTTTCCATGTGGTAGTTTGTTTTTGTCAACTTGACATAAAGTGGAGTCACCAGGGACTAGGGTACCTCCGACAATGAATTACTAGCATAGGAATTGCCTATGGGCATGTTTGTGGGACATTTTCTTGCTTAATGTTTGATGTGAGGGGGTCTAATCCACGAAGGTGCCACCCTGGGCAGGTAGTCTCGAGTTATATGAGAAAGAAAACTGAGGAAGCAGTGAAAAGAAAGTCAGTAAGTAGAGCATTCTTCCATGGTCTCTGTTGCCATGCCTGCCTCCAGGCCCCTGCCTCCAGGCCCCTGCCTCCAGGCCCCTGCCTCCAGGTTCCTGCCTCCAGGCCCCTGCCTCCAGGCTCCTGCCTCCAGGTTCCTGCCTCCAGGCCCCTGCCTCCAGGCCCCTGCCTCCAGGTTCCTGCCTCCAGGTTCCTGCCTCCAGGCCCCTGCCTCCAGGTTCCTGCCTCCAGGTTCCTGCCTCCAGGCCCCTGCCTCCAGGTTGCTGCCTCCAGGCCCCTGCCTCCAGGCCCCTGCCTCCAGGTTGCTGCCTCCAGGCCCCTGCCTCCAGGTTCCTGCCTCCAGGTTGCTGCCTCCAGGTTCCTGCCTCCAGGCTCCTACCTCCAGGTTCCTGCCTCTAGGTTCCTGCCTCCAGGCTCCTGCCCCCAGGCTCCTGCCCCCAGGTCCTGCCCCCAGGTCCTACCCCTAGGTACCTGCCTTGGCTTCGTTAGATGATAGACTGTAAGCTGTAAACTGACATAGATCCCATCCTCCCCCAGTGGGTTTTGGTTGTTCTTTTACCGCAGCAACAGAGAGAAAATTAGGCCAGCATAAATGGGGACCTGAATTCAGATCTTCATGTTTGTGCAGCAAGATTTTTACCCACTGAACCCTCTCCATGACACAAGGGGAAAGCAGGCATTAGGAACTTCTTAGAAATTTAATATTAATTTTTCTATATGGCATAGTAACAATCCCCCTAGAGCACTTAGCAATCTAAATTGTTAATATGCCAAGAATAAAGAAAAGTAAGTCCTTTGTCAAAGGCATTTCTTTGGTCATCTTTGACCTGGACCTACCAGTCAATGGGGCCTTTCCTAGGCCACACACCACTCTAAATAATGAACCAGTCCAAGCTCATCCTTAAGTCCGTGTGACTGGAATTTCTGTTAAAGCAATTACAGCCAGCAACACTTCTCTTTAGTAAAGTTTTATTTAAAAAACTATCAACATGTGGCTATATGTCATCTTATAGGGACGACATTTAGGAAGCCATTTAGAAGAGGTTTTCAAGGCATTCGCATTAATTTCAATGGTGAACTTTGAAATGAGAAAATTTAAGGACAATGTAGTAAGTTTGACATTGTATCAAATATTACTATTACTATATTTACTAAAATTTAAAGAATCTTCCTTTATTATGAATTTTTGTCTTTCCTATTTTATGAATTAAAATCTTCTTTTAATATAAGATGCTGGTGATGATAGATAACAAGGTTTAAGATATCCTGAGTATGAAATGAAGACTTGGCCATTCTAGTCCTCCTCTACCTTTCAACCTGCATTAGAAAACAAAATAGCAGATCAAAAATCAACAATGCCGGGCGGTGGTGGCGCACGCCTTTAATCCCAGCACTCGGGAGGCAGAGCCAGGCGGATCTCTGTGAGTTCGAGGCCAGCCTGGGCTACCAAGTGAGTTCCAGGAAAGGTGCAAAGCTACACAGAGAAACTCTGTCTCGAAAAACCAAAAAAAAAAAAAATCAACAATAATCCACATCTGTCCATCTGTCTTCTTGCCCTGGTGGGAGCCATACTACACTCATCTATACATTGATTTCCCAATAGCGTCTCACACTTTGCATGCACCAGATGCTCAATAAATGCTTATCTTGGTGACTATGAAACAACCTCCATTCATAATGTAAATATCTTCCAGGGAAATGATAGGAGTCTATTTCTCATGGCAACAATGTATTTTGAGATTTGGTTATAACAGTAGCTAACCCCCTCCTCCCACCCACACACAGAAGAAGTTCCAAAGGGATGTGGAAATCTATGTTAAGTGCCCTACTGAGTGTTTCAAATTTCATAACAGAGTAAGGATGGCTCCGTTCTCTGAAGCATAAAACTGATACCTACAGAGGGTAGGGTAACTAACCTTGGATGACACCACCATAGAATGAGCGAGGATAATGGACATTTAGCAGAGACCCAAAAGACTTCATATTTGTGTTAGTACATCTTAATCATCATTTGATTGGACTGAGAAACACCTGGGAGATTTGCAAAACACACTTCTAGATATGTTTCTGGGGGTGCCTCCAGGAATAGTTAGCTAAGAGGAAGACCTGCTCTGAATGTGACTGGCACCATTCACTGATCTGGGACCCAGATAGAGCCAAAGAGGAAAGAAGGAAGAAGCGAACCACTGCAGTAATACATCTCTCTCTACTTCCAGGCTCCTCCACCCTACTCACCCTCCTGCCATGACATCTCACCTCAGGCCCAGAAATATGAAGTCAGCTGCCTGAGGCCTCTGCAACCGTGAGTTAGAATAAGTCTTTTCTCCTTTCAAGTCTCAGGTATATGTCACAGTGAAGAAGCGATGGATAAATGGCCTAAAGTTTTGGCAAGTTCACAGTGATCTATTGAGACAGCAATCTAAAACTTAAACTCAAATATTCTCTCTTTTGTAAATCAGAAGGCTTGGCATTCAAAGCAATGTCATTGTGTTTATCAGATGGATTTGACCCAATTGTTTTGTCAAAGTTATTAGTTTACTTTAAGCGGCCACATATGTCACCTCTTAAGTATAAATTATCTCATATGATATGTTGCATTCAACTACGAATAGCAATGGCATTCCAATAACTTGAGAAAGTCTAAGAGTTTGGGCATTATACCCAAGAAATTGGAACAGAGAGACTGCTAAATTCTTTAGTATACAAAAATTTGAAGGAAGGGATAGACTGATAGATTATAACAGATAGATCATTCCAACACCTAAAATACTCCCATATTTTAGGAACATAGGGTCTTACACATGCTTTAATATTGAGCCATATCCCAGCTGAAGTTATATGTCTTTTAATATCTAGTGTCTAGGATGCAAAGAACATGTACATCTAAACAAAATTATGTCCTAATTAAAAAGCAGATAAAAGATTTGAATAAACCTTGTCCCAAAGAAGTTATACAAATGCCAACAAAGATCTAAAAAGATATTCAGCATTGTTAGCTATGAGGAAATGCAAATCAAAACTACTATGAAATAATGATTTATGCCATTAATATGACTATTTTTTTTTCAATGGGAAATAAGTATTTTCAAAGATGTGGAAGGAGAAACCATCATACAATGTTAGTGGGAAGTAAAACGATGTAGCTACTTCTTTGATGGATCATGAAGTCATATGTTGGAACTATTGGTCAAACCCAAGGTTATAAAGACTTCTTCCTGTGTTTTCTTCTAATACTTTTATTATTTAATATTTCATACTGTGGTGGTTTGAAAGAAAATGGCCCCCAAAGGGAGCAGCACTTTTAGGAGGTATGGCTTTGTTGGAATAGGTGTGACCTTGTTGGAGGAAGTGTGTCACTATGGGGGTGGGCTTTGAGGTTTCCTATGCTCAAGCTACTCCCAGTGAGATGGTGCACATCCTGTTGCCTTTGGAGCAAGATGTAAGGACTCTCAGCTCCAGTACCATGTCTGCCTGCATGCTGCCTTGCTTCCTGCCGTAATGATAATGGACTAAACCTTGAAACTGTAAGCAAGCCACCCCAATTAAATGTTTTCCTTATAAAAGTTGCTGTGGTCATGGTATCTCTTCACAGCAATAGAAACCCTAACTCATATACATACTTAGGTCTCTGATTCACGTTGAATTGATTTTCATATAAGACATCAGTGAGGTATGTATAGAACTACTTTTCTCATTTTTTAAGAGAATGTCCGAGTTTAATAGCACTAATTGTTGAAAATGTTTTTTCTCTATTAATTTCCCTTTGTCTACCTTCATCTGAAAATTGAATGACAATATTTCTGTTGCACCTATGTCTAGGCTTTCTTTTTGCTCCATTAGTCTACACATCTGTTTTTTTCTCAGTAACATTACCACCTGATCATACTACAGTCCTATAGAAGGTCTAAAAATCCAATCAGAACATCTTTGTTTTTCTTCTCAGATTTCTTTTGGCAATTCTAGCTCTTTTTATATAAATTTTATAGTCAGCCTGTCAATGTCTAAAAAAAGATCTGGACTGATTTGGATGGGATTATATTGAATCACTGATTAATTTGGGAAGTGAGAATACCTTAAGATGACTTAGTTTTTCAATTTATAAGCAGAGTTTCTCTGCATTTATGGAGAGCACTATTACTTCTTTCACTAATGCTTGGTAGTTTTAGTATGAATAGATGATATTAATACCCAACATGTGTTTTACATATCATTTTAGTGGTAATGTGTAAGACTGTAAATAACTGATGTTTGAATATCACAATTGGATTTCACAACTTTCAAAACTGTATTTCTAGGCTTGGGGTTCTTTAAAAATAAAAATTTGGGCATGGTGATGCACTCCTTTAATCCCAGCATTCAGGAAGAAAAGATGGGCAGATCTCTGTGAGTTCAAAGCCAGTCTGTGAGTTACAGGCCAGCCAGGGATACATAATGAGACCCTGAGTTTGCATTCCCAGCACCCATGTAAAACCACTCTGGAAAGCAGCAGTCTGACATGAACCTCGATGTGTTTATTTCTTTTGGTGTATTGGTTCTCTTCTAGAGATCCACACTGGAAAGGTGTGTATGTGTTTGTGTGTCTTTGTGTGATACTGAAAAATTAATACAACAAATAGGTGAATTATTGCATGTTCACATGACATATTACATAAACTATAAGGTTATATTTTTGAAGAAAATTTAATGAGAAAATGCTCAACTTACACTTAAAATTTTTGCGTGGGTATATGTGGTATGCATGTATGTTTGCCTGTTCATATGTGTGTAGGCCCATGTGTGTATGTGGGGGTCCACATGTATGCATGTGTACATACATGTGTATGAAGACCAGAGGTGAGCACCAAGTGCTTTTTTCAATCACTTTCAATTTATAGACTGAAGCAGGATGTCTCACTTGAGCCCAGATCTTGCTAATTCAGCTAGTCTCCTACCCAGATTGCTCCAGGGATCCCTGTCCACACCTCCCATTGGCTGGGATTACAACTGGGCCGCACTTACCCAGCATTGACATAGGTTCTGGGGATCCAAACTCCATTTCTCACATTTTCCTCATGCTAACATGGCAAGCACTTTCCCAGCTGATCCTGCGACCAACCCTTCCAGTATAGATTTTTTGTTGTTTGTTTTTGTTTTTGTTTTGTTGTTGTTGCTGTTTGTTTTTTGAGACAGGGTCTCACTATGTAGCTCTGGCTGTCCTGGAACTCTTCACTCTGTAGACCAGGCTGGCATCAAACTCACAGAGATCCGCCTGCCTCTGCCTCCAGAGTGCTTGGGATTAAAGGTGTGCACCAAAATGTCCAGTTTCAGTGTAGATTTTTTTAATTGGGAATACTCTCACCAATTTTGGATATGTTCAAAATTAAGATAATGCCACTGAATGGAGTTTATCAAAACTTCATAAGGTGTTGGGGAAATTTTCCCATGCCTCTACAAATTCAAAGTTATGCCCTCCATATAGCAAAGACACTCTGTTCTGGAAGTCCTAATCATGTATTTGTTTGCTCTCTTGATTTTTTTTTATTAAAAAAAATTAGGCCAGGTCTCATGTGGCCTGAGCTGGTCTTGAACTCACTGTGTAGGAGACACTAGTCTTGAACTCTAGATCCTCTGCCTCTACCTCCTAAGTGTATGGGATTCCAAGTGTGTGATATTATAGATGGCTTAATTATTTTATTTGTATAAATTAATAGTGGATACTGTGATAATTAAGTATGTGTGTATAATATGTAATGCTCCAATCAGAACAACTAATGTGTCTATCTCAAACATTAAAGTTTCTGGATTAACACACAGTAGTTGTATGGTACTTAAGGGGTGTGGTATGATATTTCAATACATGAACACAGCATTGCTGTTTAAATAAAATATTTCCATCTCCATTCTATAATCTTGTTTGGGGACCTTTGAATTTCTCTCTATGTATATAGGTGAAGTAAACTATAATCACCCCACATATATAAACTATACTGGAGGGCACAGAACTTATTGATCCTATGTTTGGGTGCCCATTCACCAGCTTCAGTTTATCACACTACCCCTTGCTATTCTCAGCTTCTGCTAGCCACTATTTTACAACTCACATGAGCTTTTTAAAACATCCACATAAGGAAAGAACTGTTTACTTAGGTAATATTATATCCTTCCGAGGTCTTTGATGTAGCTGAAGACTAGAAAGTTATAATTTTCCTTATAATAAAAGATAAGCTAGATATGAAACCTTAGAATCACAAATATAGGATAAATAGAATATTTTCTTTGAATTTGGCAAATATAGACTAGATATAACTGTAATTCTTGTTTGATAACTGTTTTGTTATATATAATTTTACTATGTTAAAGTTAAAACTTTCCTTTTTAATTAAACAGAAAAGGGGAAATGCTGTGGAATAATGCTTTTGTATACTGGTTTAATAAAATGCTGATTGGTCAGTAGCAAGGCAGGAAGTATAGGTGGACCAGGCAGACAAGGAGAATTCTGGGAAGAGGAAGGCTAAGTCAGGAGATGCCACCCCGCCATCCAGGGACCAGGATGTAATGACACACAGGTAAAGCCATGGAACATGTGGCAACATATAGATTAACAGAAATGGACTGAGTTTAAATGTAAGAGCTAGTCAGTGGTTAGCCTGAGCTAATGGCCAAGCAGTTATAATTAATATAAGCCTCTGTGTGTTTACTTGGGTCTGACTGGCTGCGGACTGGGTGGACACAGGAAAACTTCAGCTACACTGAGACAAGGTTTCATGTAGCTCAGGCTGTCCTCAGACTCCAAATCATCCTTCCTTAACCTCCTAAATTCTGGGATAGCCAGTTATTTTCAGCTGAATGACATAATCCTTAACTGTTGCCCATTTTGTGTATCTACAATATGTTAGATCAATAGACTTTACAGAGCAGTTTAGGGTTACAGAAAAAGAATGGGAAGTAGAGATTTC